>OW386292.2:90864743-91088706 GCA_936432065.2 Rutpela maculata | reverse complement strand
AGATTACAAAGTAAAAACTTTAAAACTAACATGAATTATCGATAGTAAACATACTATCAGTAAACAAATTTAAATTGAAAGACAGAGATTAAATAGTAACAATAAATATTGTAAAATGCTTAAATTTTAAAATAAGTAGGTTTAAAATTTGTAAAATCTCACTTTATCTTCAGAAGCTAGACTTCTTAAATACAAAACCAAAGGTGGAAAAATCATATCAGGAATCCATCGTTAGAGTGTTTCTGACTAATAGACAATCATAGGTTGATCCGGAGCTCATCAAACTGGAAAAACTTCCACAAAATAGGGAATGTAGATTTCCACATCTGAAAATCTAAAAAACTTCAAATTAAAGCAAGAAAATAATTTAAAACTAAAATATTAAACAATATAGGTGACAAAAAAACATAAAAGGAAGTGAAAATTCACAAACAAACTGAATAAACATTCTATAGTGTACATAAAAACTCTTTAAAAAGAAAAGAAGCACAAATAAAACTTAAATCTAAGATTTCTCGAAAATTAGTGCTCGGGTTTAAATCATAAACATTTAAAATCAAAGACTATTACCTTAGATTAAACCTGAGAAATACATCCCTGAATTCTATATGTTAATTGTAGTTTAAAGTTTCAGTGTTGACCATCAGTAATCATAATTTGTGTGCTGTCACTGGTTATTTAAATATTAGATTGTTAAAAACATTGTTTTCCTATTTATTATGCAGGCAGTTGAAAGAAAACACTGCAAAGAACATTTCAAAATGATTTTCAGTTCGGTAGGTAAAAGGACACTACTTCAAGGACTGAAGAAACATTGATTACGAGTTCTGAAAATAAAAGTTTATAGAGTTAGCATTTATTCATACTGAAAAGTAAATTTGTTAATTAGAATTAAGAGAGCTAGTTAGTAAGAAGATTAAGAAAGGTAAATCATGCATCAAATCTAGTGTAAATTGTTTAAAATAGAAATTATGTGAAAATCATGCAACGTTTTGGAACTACTTAAATATAAAGCCTAGAGAAATAAAAGGGATACTGAAAGAATCAGAATTAAATAAGGAATCTGTTTCAAACAGTAAAACAGACAGAGAAGGTCTAAAAGAAAAATTTAAATTCATAACCAAATAAAATTTATGAAATTTTGACAGGTCTAGTTATCTAATTTCAGAAAAAGGTCATTAATTAACAAAGTTTTCAAGAAACAAGGAACGTTTCCATGAAAAGTTTGTTATAAGTTGTTGATTTTGTAATAAAAAGAAGAGAGTTATTTTCAAAATTGAGTCCAGAAATTATTACAAATAGTAAAGAAAATTCAAATT
This sequence comes from Rutpela maculata, assembly GCA_936432065.2. Classification (NCBI taxonomy): domain Eukaryota; kingdom Metazoa; phylum Arthropoda; class Insecta; order Coleoptera; family Cerambycidae; genus Rutpela; species Rutpela maculata. The sequence goes on along the minus strand of OW386292.2, from coordinate 91,087,387 downwards.
CAGATGAAGAAAAGTATGTAAATCAAACATTAATAAGTTGAGAAGTAAGAGGAACAATGTTGCAAGGTTTAAAAAACAAAATAATTACCATCAAAATATAACCTTAATGTCAGCTGTTTGTCAAATTTGACTTACCGGATTTTCAAGTAAGCCATACGGTATTAATCCAATATTTTAGCATCAAGTCGTCCAAGGCACATCAAATTGAACAAATTTCACAAGGAACAAAATCACCACAAAGGCACGAAACGAGAAATCGAAGGAGTTTGCAGGTAACCAGGATCACAACAGTGTAGTGCAACAAATCAGTGATTCGTATCGCATACAGGTACCTGTTTTATCGATATTAAATAAAGCAAAGATTTCTTTCATTTTCTTAGAATAAGTATTTGTAATTAAAATAAAAGGGCAGAATTTTGTTTCCTAAATATAAGAAACCCAAGGCCAAGGTTCAACTAAATTAAAATTTTGTAAATTAATCTGATCTACTTTTCTTAAATAAAATTGTTATTATTTGATCTATGATTTTAATTTGCCTTTTATTAATTTGAGCTAAAGAAACTGCACTGAGATAGAGTGACACCTATTGGTAACTCATGCTAATAAATGTGTGTTTGCTGGGAAACTAGGAAGCAGTGGCGCCGAATATAGAAATTTCTGCTTTCTAGATTAATATTTAATTAAAAATTAAATTAACAAATTTCTTTCTCTTTCTTTAGTACCCAGAAAACATATCATTTAAATGTCTAACCCAACGTGGGGCAAATAAAAGAGCAAAATAATCATAGTAATTTATTTAACAAAATTTTAAAATAAAATTTAAAACAAAAGGCTTTGGTAAAAATAATTGAGAATTCTGAAAAGAGTATTGGTGTGGTATTTTCACTGTTATAAAATTATATGAAACTAAGGTCAGGTAAGATGAAAGGTAATAATGAACAAGAGGCATCTACGTCTCAAACAGCAGGCGAAACAGAAACGCAAGAAGAAACAACAACACAGGAGCAGACCGAACAACAGCAGGAACCAACACAAATAGGAGACACAATACAAACAACTGAACAGACAGAAGCAAACATACTCCACCAACTCATGCAAATGATGACGGGTATAGGTGTGAAAATAGACGACACGAATAAGAAAATAGATAGCACAAAAGAAGAAATAAACGAGAAAATGGACAAGAAATTTGAAGAAAACAAGCAAGAGATAAGTGCGAAAATAAACGAGAGAATGGACAAGAAATTTGAAGAAAACAAGCAAGAGATAAGTGCGAAAATAAACGAGAGAATGGACAAGAAATTTGAAGAATGCAACGGAAAATTTGATCAATACATGACGGAAATGAAACTCAGAGTAGAAGGGGTAGAAGTAAGATTAGAAAATATTAAAGAAGACTTGGCTATGGAAATTCACAATAGAGTAAAAGAGTCAGAAAAGGAAATTCAAACTAATGTGGAAAAATTCATAGTTGAAGGATTTTCAGAGATAGACGGTCGACTGGAAAGACAAAATGAAGCAATCACGGCAACTTTAAAAGAACAGGACGGACGGATAAAATTAATGGATACGAAGTTATCAGAAGGAAAACAAGGAGCGAACGCTAACCTCGGATATACAATCAACCACGCATGCCAGAAATCTCAATTTTATTTCCACGGTGACTCGAGAATACACCCGAAAATATTTACTACTAGGCTTAAACTACATCTAGAAACGGTACACCCTGGGACAAACATAAAACAAGTCATACAGAACATGTTACGTGGTGAAGCTGAAATTTGGTACGCCACTGTTGAGAGTAGGTTCAGTAGTTTCGAGGAATTTGAATCGCTCGTAATGAAACAATATTGGGGGGAGTATAATCAACAAAAGATTAGATTAAATCTCTTTAATGGAAAATACAGTGAGAACATCGGAGTATCCAGGGAAAATTATATACTGCGAAAGGTATATAATATCAAACATCTACAACCATCTTTCACGGAAAGTGAAATGGTTAGGTATTTAGCACGTCATTTCCCAGATGATGTACACAGTGTCATCATTACACAACGAATCACAACTTTGGACAGTCTCATAGAATACATAAGAAGCATAGACGACCATCGCACTGGATGGAGAAGAAACACGCAACAAAACTACAATAATGAAAACAGGAGATATGATAATAGAAGCAAAAATTATGACACAGGTCAAAACTACGAACAAAGAAGAAACAATAACTATAACAACCAAGGCAATGGAAATCAACCAAGAAACTTTTATAACAATCAAAACAACAACTACAACGGAAATCAACAAAGGTCTTACAACAACAACAATCAGCAAAGGACAAACGACAATGGGTACTACAACAACAATCAGCAAAGAATAAACCAAAACCAACAAAACAGGCCACAAGCAAACGATGAGCAGAAAAGGGATACAAGATCCTACGCACAGGTAGCAAACACCAACGTACAACAGAGAAATGGACAACAAAATCAAATCGAAATGCATAAAATTGAGACACAAGCCCAAGTTAATACTCGACAGCAGGATTTTAAAAAGAAATGTTTTAACTACCAACTATTCTCACGCCCGCGAATTTATCACAACGGACAACGAAAACGGAAATTTATATGAAACAAAACAAAGTCACCTACCAATGGTTAATTTAAATATGCAAGGTTTAATGTTAGATGCACTTATTGATTGCGGTTCAGAAATATCAATGATTAACGAGAGTTTATTTAACAAAAATAAGGATAAATTTGCCCAAAAATGTATAAGAATTGCAAGAATACGATTAATTAACGCCAATGGCAGAAAATTTTCTGAAAGCACCAGCATATTGCAAACATCTTTTAAAGTAGAAAACTACAATTTTAAATGTGAATTATTTATAGTACCTGAATTAAATTTTGACATTATTCTGGGTGAAGATATTTTATATAAATTGAGGGCTAATATTGATTTGGGAACAAGATTCATTAGATTAGAAGGTAAAACGTTACCTATATATAGTAAAAATGAGATTATATTGAATAAAAATGCGGTAATTAAAGAATTAAATGACGATAAAGTCAATGCTGGACATGAGGTTGGCACAGTGACCACCCATATCAAAAAAAATGCGGGATACGAGGGAGGCACAATGACCACCTGTATCAAAAATAAAAATGCGGTAAGAAAAGAATTAAACGGCGATCAAGTCAATGCGGAATATATGATGGGGAGCGTACCCACATATGTTATGAATAGTAATTATATTATGCCCAAAAATATTGATATAAAATGTCCACTTAAATATGAAAGAATTATTCATGAACTTTTACAAAAAAATATCTCACTAATAAACTATGAACCAAGAGTTGCAACAGGTTATATTCACAAACTGCAAGTAGATGAAACAAAATCATTTAAAAGCAAAAAATTATCCTATTCCTTTTAAGTACAGAGAACAAGTGCAAAATGAATTACAAAATATGTTACAATCTGATATCATTGAATCGGCAAAAACAAATTACATTGATCCATTGGTAATAGTAAAAAAGAAAAATGACTCAATAAGATTATGTTTAGATGCACGCGTCCTAAATACGTTAACAAAATCGCAATACGATTCGCCAGAGAATATTATTTTTATTCTATTTAGAATATTCAAAACGAAGAAAAAGGAAACAAATGAAACAACAATTTACGCAAGGTGTTACATTTTATTAGGATCGGTTCATTGTAATTAAAACAAAGTTAAAACATTAATGAGCAAAAACATGTACAAAATAATTTTCTTATGTAAGTGAATAAATTGAAAACCAAAAACAAAGATTAACAGTGCAAGATATCCCATCAAATTTGTCAAACTAATGAAATTTTCAGAATTTTCAAAATGTTCAAATTTTCAAATTTAATTAGTTGGAGGGAGTAAAATGATATGATATCTTGGCTCATGAGAGAGACAATAAGTTTCATTATCAAAATAAATAATCTACGCCACTGTTTGCAGTTCTGCATCAAAGAATTCAAAGATTACAAAGTAAAAACTTTAAAACTAACATGAATTATCGATAGTAAACATACTATCAGTAAACAAATTTAAATTGAAAGACAGAGATTAAATAGTAACAATAAATATTGTAAAATGCTTAAATTTTAAAATAAGTAGGTTTAAAATTTGTAAAATCTCACTTTATCTTCAGAAGCTAGACTTCTTAAATACAAAACCAAAGGTGGAAAAATCATATCAGGAATCCATCGTTAGAGTGTTTCTGACTAATAGACAATCATAGATTGATCCGGAGCTCATCAAACTGGAAAAACTTCCACAAAATAGGGAATGTAGATTTCCACATCTGAAAATCTAAAAAACTTCAAATTAAAGCAAGAAAATAATTTAAAACTAAAATATTAAACAATATAGGTGACAAAAAAACATAAAAGGAAGTGAAAATTCACAAACAAACTGAATAAACATTCTATAGTGTACATAAAGACTCTTTAAAAAGAAAAGAAGCACAAATAAAACTTAAATCTAAGATTTCTCGAAAATTAGTGCTCGGGTTTAAATCATAAACATTTAAAATCAAAGACTATTACCTTAGATTAAACCTGAGAAATACATCCCTGAATTCTATATGTTAATTGTAGTTTAAAGTTTCAGTGTTGACCATCAGTAATCATAATTTGTGTGCTGTCACTGGTTATTTAAATATTAGATTGTTAAAAACATTGTTTTCCTATTTATTATGCAGGCAGTTGAAAGAAAACACTGCAAAGAACATTTCAAAATGATTTTCAGTTCGGTAGGTAAAAGGACACTACTTCAAGGACTGAAGAAACATTGATTACGAGTTCTGAAAATAAAAGGTTATAGAGTTAGCATTTATTCATACTGAAAAGTAAATTTGTTAATTAGAATTAAGAGAGCTAGTTAGTAAGAAGATTAAGAAAGGTAAATCATGCATCAAATCTAGTGTAAATTGTTTAAAATAGAAATTATGTGAAAATCATGCAACGTTTTGGAACTACTTAAATATAAAGCCTAGAGAAATAAAAGGGATACTGAAAGAATCAGAATTAAATAAGGAATCTGTTTCAAACAGTAAAACAGACAGAGAAGGTCTAAAAGAAAAATTTAAATTCATAACCAAATAAAATTTATGAAATTTTGACAGGTCTAGTTATCTAATTTCAGAAAAAGGTCATTAATTAACAAAGTTTTCAAGAAACAAGGAACGTTTCCATGAAAAGTTTGTTATAAGTTGTTGATTTTGTAATAAAAAGAAGAGAGTTATTTTCAAAATTGAGTCCAGAAATTATTACAAATAGTAAAGAAAATTCAAATTCAGATGAAGAAAAGTATGTAAATCAAACATTAATAAGTTGAGAAGTAAGAGGAACCAATGTTGCAAGGTTTAAAAAACAAAATAATTATCATCAAAATATAACCTTAATGTCAGCTGTTTGTCAAATTTGACTTACCGGATTTTTAAGTAAGCCATACGGTATTAATCCAATATTTTAGCATCAAGTCGTCCAAGGCACATCAAATTGAACAAATTTCACAAGGAACAAAATCACCACAAAGGCACGAAACGAGAAATCGAAGGAGTTTGCAGGTAACCAGGATCACAACAGCGTAGTGCAACAAATCAGTGATTCGTATCGGGACGTCACGTCGCATACAGGTACCTGTTTTATCGATATTAAATAAAGCAAAGATTTCTTTCATTTTTTTAGAATAAGTATTTGTAATTAAAATAAAAGGGCAGAATTTTGTTTCCTAAATATAAGAAACCCAAGGCCAAGGTTCAACTAAATTAAAATTTTGTAAATTAATCTGATCTACTTTTCTTAAATAAAATTGTTATTATTTGATCTATGATTTTAATTTGCCTTTTATTAATTTGAGCTAAAGAAACTGCACTGAGATAGAGTGACACCTATTGGTAACTCATGCTAATAAATGTGTGTTTGCTGGGAAACTAGGAAGCAGTGGCGCCGAATATAGCAATTTCTGCTTTCTAGATTAATATTTAATTAAAAATTAAATTAACAAATTTCTTTCTCTTTCTTTAGTACCCAGAAAACATATCAATATATATATATATATATATATATATATATATATTTATTGATACTAGTTAAGTTGTTACATCCGGCATATACAAGTGGCGGCCCCACATCCGGGTCTTCCCAGAATCCAAATTTCAAGAGAGGGGAAACGATATCTTATTTTTTTTTGTTCATTTTTGTAGGATACTGAAGATACGTAGCTACCTCCTATATATATATATATGAAAAGATACTAATAGTTCGTTGTTAACTCTAACAACGTTGCCAAATCTTTGGAGGTCGGAATGCCCTGTCATTATCCGCAGTGATGTAATATACATATATTATATCGTTGAATCAACATGCTCTATTGTAAATCTTAAGAAAATGATGTTCTGACCATGACGTGGCCTCATTGGTTTTAAATTCATGATATTTTTTATGAACAATACTTTTATTTACGTATTAATGAATACGATAATGATGTGCACATTTTGAGAGTCAGTCTTTGGCAAGGATGTCACCGCTGATATTAATTAACTTATTGATATGTGCATCCGTTTTCGGAAACAAAAAATATAAAACATATTCTTGATAAGAATTTTTTATTTTTAATTATTTTAAAAAAATAGTAAACCAGTCTTTTTCTGGTTAAAATAATTATATGCCCCGCTAAACAAAGATACAACTTTTCTCTCATTTTTTTCTTGACTTTTGGTAAGAATTCAAATTAAAATACATTTGCTTTATTTATTGTCTAATAACCCTGATTTTAAAGCAAAATGCCTAAATACGAAATAAATCTATTTATTTCGTATTTAGGCATTTTGCTTTAAAATCATGGTTATTATCATTTTCAAATATATTACTAACAGCTCATGAGTTGAGTACATATACTCAATGACATATTTGTAACAAGGAATCGCATTCTCTGAATAGATAAAATGATAACAGAAATACAGCGTCTAGTTTCACATAATTCATTTATTTTCGAGTGCATTTTATTCACTAGAGAATAGGTACCATAAGTTCCTAACGACTTTCAGAAAATCTAGGGTCTGCTTTGTTCAGAAGTTTACACATATTTACAAAGTTGATTTATTTTTTCAAAAGTATATGTATTTTCATACGGCCCTATTTTTACGATAGATTTATTTGATATTATACGTTATTAATAAATTACAAACAGTAATCATTATTTTCAATGAAAGGCTATTTATAATAAGGTTACAAAAGAAACAAATACTAATATATTCCTGTAACTACAGAAAAAAAAAACGAAAGAGTGAAACATATATTAACAAAATTTTTAAAAAATGAACAGAACAAACTAAAAATTATCGTTTTCTTAAGCACGGCACCGCCCACCACCCTTAATGAGATCTGGAATTAGATTATATTTTGACCTTATTCCGTTGAAGGGTTGGGGGATAAATTAGGTAAATCAACCAAGTAAAAGTCCATAAAATTGGTATTTAGTATATATAAGAGAAGCTAACTAAGGTCACAAAAAATTTTTTGACATTAGCCACCCCCATTGCCATCCCCACACCATTATTAAAGGAGGTGAAAAAATAAAATTGTGATTTAGTGTGTATATAAGAACTAAGGGCCTCATTTTTTTTTTACTTCATCTACCCCCACTACCAATATGGCATATCCTTTTATGGATTTTTGGGGTATGCGATTTCAAATATATTACATTACTAAAGTTCCTTAAACAATTATTTCTGCATACAAGTTTTTTTTCGTTGTGAGAGACTTGGATAGAAAATCAGTATGTGGAAGTAGTGATTCCTTGGGCAGCGGTTTTTATATTTGTTTTTAGTTATAGATTTTCATTCCTTTACTGGTTAATACAAAATTTAGATATATCTTCCTTTTGTATTATTCAGTATTTGTATATGTTTATAATTATTTGTACACTAACAAATGATCTTATAATTTTCTAAACATCTCCCATTTCCATTATAACAAATTTAGAAGCTGTAGAATAATTATAAAAGTAATTTATTTATTCAATTACCATCACCAAATAATTAGTAATTTAATTACATTTTTTTAATAGTAATTTAATTACATGGTAATCAAATTACTTTTTAACATTAGTAATTTGTAATTTGTAATTAATTGCTTTTTCAAAGTAATTTGTCCAGCTCTGTATACTGTACCTTAGTATTTTATTATCAAAGCGAATTAAATATTAAAAGTATTTACCGTTTCGATAAAAAATACGTATAATCGTGTTTCTAAAATTTTGAATTTTGGAGCTTCGACCTGCTGTATTTTTGAAATAAAGATATTTTGGATCTTTTTCCATGACAGTTTTCATTGAGAATGACCTAAGGATTATATGCCTTGAATTTGCAACGGTTACTTCAACAACAAATTAAGTACGGGGTCCGAAATGAAGCGTTTCTAAACCTATGTTATGGGATCTTTTTCTTATTTTTCGCCAAAGAATTAAAAATATTTTGTCGACTGAATATTACAACTACCTGTATATACAAATATATAATTTATTGTTGTGGGTTATGACTTCTCAATTATTCAGAAGGTAGGAACTTAAGGGATTTTTCGATAATAAATCCATCTGTGCAATAAATGTCTGCTAGTAAGGACTTGTGGATTTTCCATAGTAATACGTTCAACAGTGTAAATAAAAAAATTATATAATATACATTTATTTGACAAAATCTTATCTTAAATTTACCGAAAAGATATTTATTATTTATTGTATTTCCATAATACCGACGTTATTTTTATAAAGCCTGGTTTCTATATAGTGCATATATCTTTTGGGTGAAATACTTGAAAAGAAATAATTTTTTTAGATCAAAGGAAATAAGTTTAACAAGAATGGGTAATCTGAGATCTGTTTTTAATGATACCAAAAACTAGTCTTTCATGGAAAGCGAAGAGGAAATGAATCATGCTGTAGTTTGGGAATTCCTGTCCCGAAATCGATAAGGAAGCGTCAACTAAACTGTATACAAAATCTAAAAACCAGATTCTTATGCAGAATTTTCTATCGGATTCAAATTTCGACAGTTTATATGGAATTGTAAAAATAAAGCAAAAAGCATTTATCTACAAAAACTGCAAAAAGCATGAAAAGATATATTTATCTTTTTATTTATTACTCAATATTATTGCTATTAAAAATATCAAACGTATATTTCAACAAAACATCATTCAAACTTTTCATTAGCTATAGCCAAACTAACAGTGAACCTTACATGGTGTTTTATAGAAAATATTTAGAGTTGACTTTTCTATTTAGTGATTAATTTTAATTGCCTTCAAGTAAATATATCCCGTGCACTAAGATTCTTTTACAGTGTACGCGCTATTAACAAGTTACCATTAATACTCTTCGCCGATTTACAGCACTTTTCATATAATTGTTGCCCATTCTATAGGATACTCTTCGCAATTTTCTTGTAAATAATATTAGTTTTAGATATTCTTGTTTAATTACAAAACATAAAAAAATAGATTTTTAAAAAATTTAAATAATTAATAACTTTTTATTTATTGATCAATCTTGTTAAAAAAACCGCTGCCCAAGGAATCACTACTTCCACATCCAGATTCTCTATCCAAGTCACTCACAACGAAAAAACTGTGTATGTGGAAATAATTGTTTATGAAACTTTAATAATATAATATTTAAAATCCTCTACCCCAAATATATATATATATATATATATTTTGCAATGCCCTATTTTATTCGATGCATTATACGAATCCCTGAGTCTTGGCAACACTGTACATCTGCTTGGTAAATATTATGCAGCCAACTAATGTGTTTGTGTCTATAATATTTTTGCTGTGGCAATGATAATTTGTGGCTATGATAATTAAATATTTTATGTTAATTGTGTTTATCTAATGGCTGACTTAGAACTGGACTCGTAACTAAATAATATTTATATCTGCTATAAGATGACAAAAAAACTGTTGTTATTTAACAAAAAATCTATTGATACTTTTTACTTTTTTACTTCACTAAGATTATATAGACTGTCTTTCTTTTCCGTGCATTCAGCAGCAAAAATCGTAATTATAAATATAATTAATTTGTGATTTTAAGTACACCTATACAGGGTATTAACTAAAATGTTGAGGATATTTCTAAGTAGATTCCTTGGCAAAAATTAAGGAAAATTTCTAGTATTAACTGTTCCAAAATTAGCCCTCCCTGGAAAGCTACCCCATTTTAAAGGGGCGAGTCCAAATCTCCTCTACTTTATATTTGTTAAATATTTCCCAACTATTTGTTATTTCCGTTCATTTAGTTTACATTACTTTTAATCTGAATAATTTTGAGAGAAGCGTATTAAATACATATGGAAGAAAACGGCTTATTTTTAGGAATGTCAGGGTATTTTATTTTTTTTTAAGCAAGAAGCAAAAAGTTTTAAAATTTTCTGATGAAGTTATAAGCTAAGTTTCAACCATTAAGAACTGTTGAAAAGTCATAAAGGGTGGTTTATTTGATACATTTAAGAGATGCGACGGAGGATGAAAAGACTTTTGCATAAATATCATATTGAGTAAAAATTATTGATAAAAGCACTATAACGAGTCTGAAAAAAATAATTTCAAACAGTATTTTAATGCACGCTTTACAGAAGGACGCAATTATCCAGGAAAAGCTAATTTTAAAAAAGTTCATATGAAAGATCCGACTTTATTTTTGTCAAGTAATCTAGTTACTTACCGAATATATGGTAGATATATATTATTCCGTAGTGTGGAAATAATAGTATATTAAGTATCATCAGAACGGTACCGGACGTTTACCGCCGCGCCGGAGACCGGTATAACCCTTGAGGTTCGCGATGCTTATACTGTTTTTTGTACAATCGTATTAAATTCCAATTCAATTAAAATAATTTAATTTCTACTAAATAAACGAAAAGTCAAAAGCCACGTTTAAATTTCGTGGCAAGTACAACTTGTTAAATATGATATTTGTATTTTGACATTTCGTTTATTTACTAGAAATTAAATTATTTTAATTGAAGTGTAATTAAAAACGATCGTGCAGAAAATAATGTTATTTTTTTTTAAATACATAGAAATGACCATATTTTTTGTACTTATTTTTGTGAAATAATAATATGACAATACATGTCAAAACTCTAATTGTCAAACGTATAAAACGTGTATGAAACTTTTATAGTTTGTTAGTTATGGACATCGAAGACATATTATTAACCCCCCCAGAAGTGCTAGAAAGTTCAAATATAGCATCTCTAGCTTCCAGATAAAAGCAGAAAACTTCACGAGAAAACTTATGCGGATTTTATTTCATGGTGCAAGAAGAGAAGCAGGTATCGCGCTATTCGGAATCGGTGCTATTGGCACATTTCTCCGATGTTACAAAAAGAGGCCTAATGAATTTGTAATTGTATTTTTGATATTTTTTAAGTTCCATATGTGTTACCATAATTAAATAAATAAACTCGTGTGTTAATCGGCGATTAATAATCTCGACAAATAATGCGCTCGCTAGCGCTCGCACGTTAAAATGTCTCGACTTATTAATCGCTCTCATGTTTGTTACATAACTTTTATCTTATAGGTGTGTATTGTCTCTAGATATATGGTGGAGTGAGGTGAGAACAAATAGCAAAATAAATCATGTACTTATTTTATTTTTAAATTTTTAATTTTATTTGAAAAGGAATTCTGTGTGAAAGGAAATTGACAATATTTATTTTATATTTATTGCGGACAAGGAAAAGTGGTAAACAACTTCATATTTGATTATAGAAAGCCATTAAATCAGTTTTCAGGGAAATTCATTCAAATCCAATCGATTTTCTAATAACTTACTTTTTTTCGTCTAAGAGCACCCCACACTATTAGTGGAGTGAAAATAAATTTTGAATGAAGCTGTTTGGCTGCAGGAATTTTATTGTTTTAATTTGTTTTATATATAATAACAAATGCTATGATCAGTTTTGGATTAAATCGCTCCATTGCTTCTTGTAATATTTTAACAATTTACCTATTTTCAAACACTGAAATTTGCTGTTATTTTCATTAGTACCTCCGGTCCTAGTAATCGTATCGTAAAAATAAAAATAGCGAATTATTCGCAATAAAATCTTGAATAAGACTAGGCCTATGCAAAAACTAGATGATAGTTTGTTAATCAGTAAAAAAAATAAAAACCACAAAAAATTGCCTTTTTTGATAATAATTTAATAAATATAACATAATAGTGCATCAATTTTAACGAAAGTCCGTGGAACTAAGCCTTTTATTGAACTAAACCTGTGCTAAATTTTAGCGCAAAATAAATATTTTTGAACAAATCTCAAACGACTAAAAACCAATCATAATTTCGAAATTTTTATCGCTTATTGTTTAAGTGCAGTGACTCGTGTGCGGTAAATTTTTGTTCAAAATGTAGGTTTTTACATGTATTTTCCAACAGTGTTAAGAAAAAGAATTCTCACTTAATCCGTTTTTTCTTGAAATTTATTTATTATTTTCAAAGTTACAGTTGTAAACAAATTCAAATAACTCTGGATTTTTTTATGAAACCAAAAGCGGGAAAAGAATTATGAAAATAGATGAAATATCTAACATTTTTCTAAAAAAATTAATGATCTATTTGCATTTGGGGACGAGAAACGTCAGTTTTTGTGTTTAGGTCGCTTATAAATAAACAAGTCGATATATTTTTTAGAAATTTGGATTGATTGTTTTTCGATACTTATGTTTTTATCTCCGCTGTTTGAAAATTAGTCAAAACTATAATTTTTAGAATTACAATTAGAATAAAGCGGTTTTGACACATAGTCAATTTTTTTTTAATTTCTTATCCATTTTTGTCGCGGAAGGGAAAACAAACCTAACATGAACAGTTATTCTTATATCTATGTACACAGATTTATAACTTATAATTTTACTGATACAATAAAAAAAATGGCAGTTAGTTATTTGAACCAGAGAAGTTGCATCCTGGAAAAAAAAGTACTGGTCGTCTTACACACTGAACTATCTTACGACTGAAGTATGATCTGTAAAACCATAATAAACCTTTAGAGCTATTTGGCGATTTTCGGATCTCTAACATAATCGCTAAAAGCCCGACTATCGGGCCTCTATCTTTTTTAACAATTGTGCTTCTGGATTGTTCTCAACTAGGTGAGACTAATATTATTGAAGAATAACCAGTCCAAATTTTAAGAACATATATCAATTTGCTTATTTATAAGCGACTGAGACGCAAACACTGACGTATCTCGGCCCCAAATGCAAGTAGATCATTATTTTTTTAAGAAATATTTCATCTATTTTCATAATTCGTACCTGTTCTTGGTTTGATAAAAAATCCAATTATCTGAATATGTTTATACCTATAATTTTGAAAATTATAAACAGATTTAAAAAATGGTCTAAATGAAGATAATATCATTGTAAAATTCATGTAAAAAACCGCTGCCCAAGGAATTACTACTTCCACATCCAGATTTTCTATCCAAGTCACTCACAATGAAAACATTTTGTATGTGGAAATAATTGTTTATGGAACTTTAAAAATATAATATTTGAAATCCTCTACCTCAAAAACCCATAAAACGATACCCCACATCGGTATTGGAGAGGCGATGGTGATGGAGTTTCTGGTTCTTGTACACACACTAAATCACATTTTTTTTTCATCCCCTTTAATAATGGGGTGGCTAATGCCAAATTTTTTTTGAGACCTTAGCTTGTCTTGTATATACTAAATACCAATTTTATGGACTCTTACCTGCTTGATTAACCTATTTACCCCAAATTTACCCCAATTTACCCCCCAACTCTTCGACGGAACAAGATAAAAATATAATCTAGTTCTAGATCTCGTTATATGTGCACCAAATTTCAAGTCAATATCTTAAACGGTTCCAGAGTAAACGTGCGCACAAAAAAAGTTACAGACAGACCGACAGACAGACAGAAATTTTTTTTTCGCTCAAATTTAAAATCTCGACGTTTCATGACATTCTAAGCCTATTTGAACAATAAAATTTTTTTTAATTTTTTTGTCGTTACTGAACTTCCACTAGATGTGGAAGTAAAACCTACATTTTGAAAAAAAAATGTTCTACGAATCGATGCACTTAAACAATAAGCGATAAAAATTTCGAAATATTTTTTATTTTTAGCCGTTTGAATAAATATTTTATGGTGGTTTTTATTTTCTTACAAATTAACAAATTATCAGAAGTTTTTTCATAGCCACTTGCTATTTTTATTTTTGCGATACAATTATTAGGACCGAAGATAATAAGGAAAAGAGCAGAAAATTTCAGAGTTGAAAAATAAATTGTTAAAATTTTTTTACGCTGGACCGATTTAATTAAAAACTTCTCGGTGGCACTTATTATATCTACGACAAATTAAAATAATAAAATTGCTGCAGCCAGAGAATTCCTTATTCACCTATTTTGTTACTTAATTTGACTTCACTATATATGATTTAAAATGTTAACATATTTAAAAACTAAATTAAATAACTAAAAAATCAGAACAAGAAAAATGTATAATACTGTACATTACAGCAAATTGAGAAAGTATTAGTCACATATTTAAAATTACTAACTATAATAGCCCATTGTAGTGCCTGGCCGACCAGATGGTAGGTCGACACTTTCTATCAAATTCCCGCTAAAATTTTAGGTACCTACCTGATAAATGTTCACTGGTCAGTACGACTTGTTTACGAAATGTTAAAATCCACTTTTAAACCATTTAGAAATATTGTCATATGGATTAAATTTCGTTTACTTCCCTCGCTAACCGAAGGGAAGTAGGGTATTGTAATCGTAAAAAAATTACCCTCCGAGATTTCTTCGGATTTTCGCGTTTCAGACTATGCAGATTACGAAAATTAAAGCCATTTAATTCCATCAGTCTGTCTGTCTGTCGGTCTGGTGTCTGTCTGTTGGCGCTATATCAGCTATACAGCTATATCTACAAGAGCCAGAAGTATGTATCTATTTCTAACAATACACATAACAATTATTGTAGTTTATAAGATATATATTGTGGGGAAAATATTACAAAACCATCTGACGCAGAAGAAAAATATTTGGTCGTTAGTTGACGCTACTGTCAACGAAGAATAGTGGACACATGAAAAAATAATGAGGAAAAAAATGTGACGAAAGACAGTTATATTTTGCGTGTAGTTAACACAACTGTCAGGGGAAAAATATGTACAGGGTGTTCACTCTAAAAAAATAATGAAAAAATGGATTGCGGACAATGTTTCGCATATAGTTAACACAACTGTCAAAGAAAAATATGAAAAAGTATACAGGGTGGTCGCCCCAAAAATAATAATAAAAAATGAGACGAAGGACGATATTATTTCACATACAGATATCACAACTGCCAAGTAAGAAAAATATGAAAATATAGAGGGTTGTCACCTAAAAAAATAATGAAAGAAGATGTGGCGGAGATTTCGCATGTAGGTAACATAACTGTCAAAGAAGAAATATATGAAAAATTTACAGGGTGGCCACTTTAAAAAATAAGAAACGACACAGTAAAATGATATTTGAAATGTAGTTGTCAGTCGCTATTGCCAGGAAAAAATCTGATATAGTTTTTATTAGAAAAATATGCAGGGTCGTCATCCAACAGAAAAAATAATTCATAAATAAAGGAGGTCAATCAAAGGGGGAAGAAAATTTTAGTCCGTTCCAATATGGTAAAAAATTGACCGAGAAGTGATTTTTTTAAGATTTAGTGTTTTTTTTCCTGCTCTCCAAAAGTCAAATTTCGACGCTCGTTTTTCGCGATTAACTCAAAAAAACCGCTGCCCAAGGAGGCACTACTTTCACTTCCAGATTTTCTAACCAAGTCTCTCGCAACGAAAAAATTTTGTATGTGGGAATAATTGTTTATGGAACTTTAATAATATAATATTTGAAATCTCTACCCCAAAAACCCATAAAACAATATAACACATCGGCAGTGGGATGGAGGTGGTGACAGGGGAATGGTAATAAGGTGGATGAAGTAAAAAAATATTTTGAGATTTTTGGTTCTTGTACACACACTAAATCACAATTTTTTTTTATCCCCTTTAATAATGGGGTGGGGGTGATAATGGGGGTGACTAATGCCAAAAGGTTTTTTGAGACCTTAGCTTCTCTTACATATACTAAATACAAATTTTATGGACTCTTACCTGTTTGATTTACCTATTTATCCCCCATTTACCCCAATTTACCACCCAACCCTTCGACGGAAGAGGATAAAAATATAATTTATTTCCAGATCTCGTTAAAATTAATACTTGTACCAAATTTTAAGTCAATATCTTAAACAGTTCCAGAGTAATCGTGCGCACAAAAAAAGTTACAGACGGACCGACAGACAGGCTTTCTTTTCACTCAAACTTAAAATCTCGACGTTTCATGACATTCTAAGCCCATTGAACAATAAAAATTTCCACTGAAGTGGAAGTAATTAAGACTTGAGAAGAAGAACGTTGACCACAATGTTGAAAGATATTTTAATTCTCTGCAATTTCTACAAGTTATGTCTATTCTTTGTTCAAAAATTCGTTTATATGAAAATCGAATTTTGCGAAAATGTTTTCCTTTAAATTGCGTTCTAATAAAAAAGTTCATTCAAAGTTTTTTTTTAAGTTTTTTAAATGATTAATTAAATGGTTTAGATGCCTACATTATTTTCCTTAAAAATAATGTATAACCTAAAAAATCCAACCTTATTGTAAAAAAACATTTTATCCATTTATAAGGAAACAAAATATTAGAAATTTTTGTTGGAAGAAATTAGGGGCAAGAAATGTTGGTGGCCGCTCCTTATAAATTTAGTACACACTGCTGTGATAAGTGCCTGAAAACTGCACAGGTACATACATGCTGATAAGAAAATGTCACAAATTAACTTTCGGTCTGACTTAGCAAGGTGCTTACTGCAAAAATCTAAATCTGGCGCCATCAACCGTCAACAATCCAATTATAATGTTATGGATGAAATCCGATTTGACAATATCGAACATGTAACTGAAAGTGATCCGAAACGTCGGAATCGATGTGCAGTTTCCAAAAGTAACACCATTTATTTTTGCGTAAATGCAAAAAACAACTGCATGTAAATTGTTTTAATTTATATCACACGTGTAGCTAACGTTTTTACCATTGTTGCGTTTACGCAACACTGTTTTTTTTACATTCCTAACAATTTTTTTTATGCAATTTAAAAATTTTTGTAAAATAGTAATTATAATAAACATGTTAATACAAAAAAAAGTATTTTTTTTGTCAATTCCATTAGTGGTAATAGATGGGTTAAGAAATTAAAACAAAAAGATTCTTAAAGAAATTTCCAATAAAAAACTCCCGGAACTCTATCTCTATTATTAATAATTTTAATTTAATGTTGAAAACAGGGCTACAATGCTCTGAAACCGACCGTAGCAAGTAAAAACATTTTTTTTATATTATTAAATATTAATTTAGAAATTAAAAAAAATTATGGTATTGTAATATGTTGCAACCCCTTAAAATTTAAGGTTATGTTGGTTACTAAAAAAGTAGGCACAGACTTCAATAAATCGAATGTCTTGTCTGAATGTAGTGTATTTGCACCTACTCGAGAAAGAACCTACCAGAAGTTAGTTCTGGTGACATCTGGAACTATCTAGAGAATGGTGGCGTCATCACAGAAAAATCGAGATCTATCATTTTTAGGTATAAAAGACCGACCGCATTCTCGGCGAGTAGTTCAGAAGTTCAGAAAGTATAGAAAGTGAGGTTAAGACTTCAAAGATAAACAAAGTGATAAACATTGTGATTTTTAGTCAGTAAAGTGTATTTAAATTAATAATAGTATTGTGAAGTATCCAGTAAATATTTAATAAAGTGTGTTAGTGGACATCTCTTGTTATAATTTTTGGAACCCACGGAATTTGCAAGGGGTAGTTTCCTAAGGGTGGAAACACGTGACAAATTGGTGTCGGAAGCGGAATTTTATGACAAGAGGGGCTCTGAAGTTGTGCTGGAGTGTTCGAGAAGTATTCTCCAGGTTTAGTGCTAACACAGTGGACTAATTTACTGGACATTGTTCGAGGGTTATTTTCGGACAGAAAAATAGTGTTAAGTGCATTTTTGAGATATTGCAGAACATTTTATTAGGACATTAGTGTGATAAACTGAGAAGTGATAGAGACACTGAAAAAAAACTCATTTGTGTTAGTGCGCGAAAATTACTAGAACTTTTCTAGTTGGACATTAGTGGAGATTATTAAATTCTCTGAACTGGATAGTGACAAGACTCTGGATAAGACTTTTTCGTGCTGTTTCGAGATTTTTCTGGAAAGTTCCATTACCGATATTGACGTGGCAGTTAAATTTATTTTATTTTAACATAATCGTATGCTCATTACAACAAGAAGCATGGCTACGGAGAAACAAATGAAAGACCTATTTGCGGAGTTTACGAAGATGATGACGCAGCAACGCCAGGAAGATAAAGAAGAACAAGAAAAACGACGTCAAGAAGAAAGGGACGAATTAAAGAAAATGATGGAAGATCAGGAAATAAGACGTCAGAAAGAAAAAAAGGATGAAGAAAGAAGACGTCAGAAAGAAAAAGAGGATGAAGAAACAAGACGTCAGAAAGAAAAAGAGGATGAAGAAACAAGACGCCAAGAAGAAAAAGCCGAATTGAGAGAAATGATGGAGGACCTGAAGATACGACAGCAAGAGGAGAAAGAAGAATAAGGAAGACAACGTCAAGAGGAGAAAAAGGAACAAGAGAGGCGACGCCAAGAGGAAAAAGAGGAACAAGAAAGACGCCAGGAAGAATTAAGGAAAATTCTGAATGAACAAATGAAAATACAACAGGACGCTATCATTTCCACCACTGAGGAACTAAAGAAAGAAATCAAAGATGATATGGGTAGCGTAAAGTCTGAAGTAGGTGAAGTCAAGGTTGAAGTTTCTGAAGTCAAGACGGAAGTCAGTCATGTAAAAGGGGAAGTAAGTGACATCAGAGGAAAAATGAGCGAGTTCGAAGAAGAAGTCAAAGGAGAAATAGACCGGCTTAAACGACAGTTGAGAGATAGAGGAAGCCAGCAGGTGGTATCATCAGGTCAGCGACTAAAACCTCCTTCTTTTGACGGCCAAAGTTCCTGGACGACGTACAAGAGGCAGTTTGAGGCAGCAGCGTGTGCGAACAATTGGGATAATGAGGAAAAGGCCATGGCATTAGTTCTAGCACTAAAGGGCCAAGCTTCAGAGTTACTCCAAACCATCCCAGTTGAGAAACAAAGGGACTTCTTGGAAGCTGCATTAGACTCGAGGTATGGCGATCAACACCTTGCCCAATTATACCAGGCTCAGCTGAAATCCCGGATGCAAAAAGCTGGGGAAAGTTTACAAGAATTCGAGGCTGCCATAGAGAGACTGGCACACCTGGCGTATCCGAGTGCACCTAGAGAATTTCAGGAGCAATTAGCCGTGGGGGCCTTTTTAGATGGCATAAGGGACGAAGAGGTCAGGCGAGTTTTGAGGCTGACGAGACACCAAAGTAGTAGCGAAGCTTTGGTGCGTGCACTCGAAGTAGAAGCCGCTTACAGGGATAGTCCAAGGTCGAGAGTGCGAGCTGTGACTCTCGAAGAATCGCAACCAGAAATGAACCAGAACCCCTTTGCTGACTGAGATGCAGAAAATATTCACCAAATTATGCGATAAATTGGATGGCCTCGGAAAGCAGGAAAAACAACAAAATAAAGGAAAGCCGAGCGGAGGTATTAAATGTTTCAACTGCGGCAAGGTGGGACATATGAAACGAGACTGTCGACAGCAGAACTCGGAGAGTCGAGTAAATGCTGTGAATGTTGAAGAGAAGCAGGAAAACTAAAGATAGCCAGCAACAAGGGGGCTGTGCTGGCTAGGGAATGCGGTGCCCCCAGAGAAATAAAGATTTCCCAGCTCCAAAGAATTCCAAGCAGTCTGTTGTTACAAGGATATGTGAATGGAAGAAAATGCGTGTTTACTATTGACACCGGTGCTACGTCATCAATAGTGCGGCCAGGGTTTATATCAGGCTTGCAGATTGACAAGAAGCAACATGGAGTAATCATTCGGACAGCCACGGGGGACAGGGCTGCGGTCCATGGAGAAGTCAACTTGGAACGGCAGGTTGGACGGTTGAGGTTCAATTACAAGGTCATTGTGGCTGACATTATGGATGATTTCATTTTGGGTCTGGACATCATGGGAGAGCAGGGATTTATTGTTTACGTAGGGGAGCGAGTCTTAAAAATTGGAAATGAGGAATTTATTCTAGCAACCGCAGACGACCAATTCCATAAAGCAAGGTTGTTAACAACACAAACAATCAAGATTCCTGCTCATTCAGAACAAATGATTGATGTTGCCTTAGAAGGAAATCCTGGAGGGTACCGTGTTGGCCTAGTTGAAGATGACGAATCGTTTAAGTCCCTACCCAATGTTATTGTGGCGAGAACTTTAACCCGGACCAAAGACAAAATCCCAATTAGAGTCATTAATCTAAATTCCCACTCAGTGACAATTAAGGAAGGCAAACCGATTGGCTCCTATGAACCGGTCTCATGGGCAGCAAGGTGCGAGGAACAAACAGAGGGAAGTTCATCTACGAAAGTAGACCAGAAAGTTTTGACCTTGCTGAGTACCCAGTTGGAGCATTTATCTGAGGATGAACGAAGGGAGGCAATCAAGTTCCTGGAAAAGGAAAGTTCAGTATTTGCCAAGAATACAGAGGCCCTTACAAAAACAGACATAGTCCAGCATCGGATAAATACTGGCGACTCACCCGCTATTCGACAACCACCTAGGAGGCTTCCATTAGCGAAACAAGAAGATGCCTCGGCAATGATAGACAAGATGCTACAAGATGGAGTTATTGAAGAGTCAACGAGTCCCTGGTCATCGCCACGTCGTTACGGGACAGGATTTTACAAAACATTTGAAAAATCTTCAAGAAGTATTTGGGCGAGTCAGGAATGCCCATCTGAAGTTGAACCCGAAGAAGTGCCTGCTATTCCAGAAATAAGTCAAATTTCTTGGTCACGTGGTGTCTTCGGATGGAATACAAACAGACCCTGACAAAATTTCTGCTGTACGAGATTGGCCAAGACCATCTAACGTTCATGAAGTACGGAGCTTCCTTGGCCTCTGCACTTATTATAGGCGCTTTGTGGAAGGGTTTGCAGAAATTGCGAATCCATTACACCGGCTGACAGAAGAGAAGGTGCAGTACCAATGGACACTGGAATGTGAAACGGCATGGAGAAAATTGAAGGCAGCTCTATGTATTGGTCCTGTGCTAGCATACCCACAACGGGAAGGACTTTTTATTTTAGACACGGATGCCAGCAATTCTTCGGTCGGTTGTGTACTGTCCCAAATCCAGAATGGGCAGGAAAGAGTGATCGAGTACTTCAGCAAGATGCTGTCCAAACCGGAAAGAATTATTGTGTAACTCGGAAAGAGTTACTGGCCATCGTTAAATCAGTGGACCATTTTCATAAATATCTTTATGGACGACATTTCAAGATCCGGACCGACCATGTTGCATTAAAATGGCTGTTGCAGTTGAAAACCCCTGAAGGTCAACTGGCTCGTTGGATAGAACGGCTGCAACAGTATGATTTCAAAATCGAACATCGACCTGGGAGATCTCATAACAACGCAGACGCTTTATCTAGAAGACCGTGCAAGGAAGATTGCAAGCACTGCCACCACGTTGAGAAATTGCAGGGTACGGTGGCCGTCAACAGTATTAAAATAGAGGTTCCGGATGATTGGACAGCCGAAGCCCTGAGACAAGAACAACTGAATGACACAGAAATTGGGGCTATATTGAGAGCAAAGGAGAAAGGAATTCGACCAGCGTGGAAGGATGTTTCGGATAAGGCAGTTGGATTGAAGGCTTTGTGGGCCCAATGGGATTCACTTAAAGTCATGAACGGGCTGCTAAAGAGAGCTTGGGAAAGCCCGGATGGCAGGGAAGTTGTTACGCGTCTAGTGATTCCCAGGTGTCGAGTACCGGAAGTACTTCAGGAAGTGCATAATGGAGCATCCGGTGGGCACTTCGGCGTTAGTAAGACCCTGAATAAAGTACGAGAACGATTCTATTGGGTAAATAGTCGTCAAGATGTGGAAGCTTGGTGTCGCAATTGCAAAATTTGTGCAGCCAGTAAGGGACCACAGACTAGAAGTGCAATGAAGCAATATAACGTCGGAGCTCCTTTCGAGAGGATCGCGATTGATATAGCCGGCCCATTCCCAGTAACCAAGGATGGTAACGAGTATATACTGGTTGCCATGGACTATTTTAGTAAGTAGCCAGAGGCCTATGCGATTCCAAACCAAGAAGCAGTCACTGTCGCCAAAGTCTTGGTAGATAATTTGATATGTCGGTTTGGTGTACCCCTGGAGCTGCACTCAGATCAAGGGAGGAACTTTGAGTCAGGGGTGTTTCAGCAGATCTGCAAGTTATTGGGGATACACAAAACACGGACAACAGCCCTTCACCCGCAATCAGATGGAATGGTGGAACGACATAACAAGACCATGAAAGAACATCTCTCTAAAGTGGTTCATAAGAATCAACGTGATTGGGATCTCCACATACCATTCTTCCTCATGGCATACAGAGCTGCTATCCACGAGTCTACGAAACAAACACCAGCCCGTGTAATATTTGGATATGAGATCAGACTGCCTTGTAATTTGATTTTCGGAACACCAAGCGGAGAACAGCTTCCTGTGAACAGCTATGTGGATGAAATGAGTGAACGGCTAAGAAATGTTCATGAGCTGGTTAGAGACCAAATCACCTTAGCCAGTGACAGAATGAAGGCTCGATACGACCGTAAGGGTAGTTCAGAAAGGTTCAAGGCAGGAGATCTGGTTTGGCTGTACAACCCACAGCGAAAGAAAGGGAAGTCACCGAAACTTCAACCTCCTTGGGAAGGACCGTATACTGTTATTACCCGAATTAATGATGTCGTCTATCGGATTCAACGAAACAAAAAGTCCAAGATGAAGATCGTACACTTGGATAGACTGGCGAAGTATGTGAAGGAGACGGAATTGCCTGACCGGGACGTTCAGGCTTAAGGAGGGGGCAGTGTAATATGTTGCAACCCCTTAAAATTTAAGGTTATGTTGGTTACTAAAAAAGTAGGCACAGACTTCAATAAATCGAATGTCTGAATGTAGTGTATTTGCACCTGCTCGAGAAAGAACCTACCAGAAGTTAGTTCTGGTGACATCTGGAACTATCTAGAGAATGGTGGCGTCATCACAGAAAAATCGAGATCTGTCATTTTTAGGTATAAAAGACCCGACCGCATTCTCGGCGAGTAGTTCAGAAGTTCAGAAAGTATAGAAAGTGAGGTTAAGACTTCAAAGATAAACAAAGTGATAAACATTGTGATTTTTAGTCAGTAAAGTGTATTTAAATTAATAATAGTATTGTGAAGTATCCAGTAAATATTTAATAAAGTGTGTTAGTGGACATCTCTTTTTATAATTTTTGGAACCCACGGAATTTGCAAGGGGTAGTTTCCTAAGGGTGGAAACACGTGACAGTATTATTTAGACACTTAAAGGAACAATTTCTCGTTGGAAAAAAAATTTTTCGCCTATTTTTCATAAAATGAGCCTGTTATTAATTAATAAATTTTTTAGAGTTTGTGTTTGTTTTATATTTCCAGTCGGATAATTGTTAAACAAAAGCCACTAAAACTATTTCGCTCCGTGGAGATCCTATGTCAACTATACTTTATGAGATTATGACATTGCGATGATTTTAATTGTTATGGTCTACTAGTTATTAATTATTTAAGCTAACAAAAAACTAAAAAATGAAAAAGAGAGGTTGAATTTTTTTTTAATAATTTTAATTATTATTACTGTTATTAAATTTAAAAATACTATAAGATTACATAAACTTTAAATTTGTTTAAACAAATTTTATAGACAAATATATAAATTACGTATTTTTGAAAAACATTTTTTGCCATTTTATTTGTTATAAAATATGTGATTTAAATTTTTTTTTAACCGTTTACAATCAATTTTTTCCTGGTTTCATTATTTAAAGATATTATTAAAAAAAAATGATTCTTAAAATTTATTATTTGCAATTCTCTACAAGGGAAAATTTTTTTTGTTGTTAATTTATTTGTTTATTTATTAATAAACAACTTGTTATTAACAATCGCTGAACGTGTTTATATTTTTTTTTTATAGAAAAAAAAAACATAAACAACCTTATACATAAACATGTAAAAAAAAATATTAAAAATTTTTTTGTATGCGGTTGTATATGTTATTTTTTTCCATAAAAAAAATATAAACACATTCGGCGATTGTTAATAACAAATTGTTTATTAAATAAACAAATGAATTAACAATAAATAAACATTTCCCACCTTGGAGAGAATTGCAAATAATAAATTTTAAGAATAAATTGTTTTCTTAATAATTTGTTTAAATAATGAAAAAAGAAATAATTGATTATAAACAGTTAAAAAATTGTTTTAGGAATTTTTTTTTAAATCATAATATTGCCACAAAATGGCAAAAATTTTTTTTTTTCAAAAATACGTAAATTATCTATTTGTTCATAAAATTTGTTTAAATAAATAGCACTAAAAATTTAAAGTTTATGTAATCTTTATAGTATTTTTGAGTATAAAAACAGTATTAATAATTAAAATTAATAAAAATTTCAACCTCTCGTTTCCATTTTTTTAGTTTTTTGTTAGCTTGAATAATTAATAACGAATAGATTATAACAATTAAAACATCGCAATATCATAGTCTCATAAAGTATAGTTGACATAAGGTGTCCACGAAGCGAAATAATAATAAATTTAGTGGCTTTTGTTTAACAATTATCCGACTTGAAATATAAACGCAAACTCTAAAAAAATTTGTTAATTCACCATAGGCTCATTTTATGAAAAACGGGGATCCAACTGGATATTGTTCCTTTAAGTATCTAAATAGTAGGTACCATAATTTAAAAAAAATTTAAATTAATATTTAATAACATAAAAAAATGTTTTTCCTTGCCAAGGTCGGTTTCAGAGCATCACAACGGCTTTGCGTTCACCGCGCGGATTAATATTTTCAACATCCAATTAAAATTATTAATAATAGAGATAGAGTTCCGGGAGTCAGGAGTTCTTTATTGGAAATTTCTTCCTTTTTAAGAATTTTTTTTTTTTTGAATTTCTTATTTATTAATAGTATTCGAGTTATTTGCAAAAAAAACAAAACTCTTTATTTTTTCAATTTGAATTTGTTTATAACTTTTGCAATGGTTTATGTGCGGGTATGAAACTTTTGCACATTTTTCTAGACGTCATTCTAAATCTAATGAGACCTCACTCATATTTTTACGAGCTATTTTTAGTAAGCGAGGAATATGCTACTTTGGGCTTTATTTTGAGGCTCCATATTTGTACAAAAAACCTATTTTAGTCAAACGTCAATAATGGAATGAATACCTTGTATCTGTTACCTATTTTGTATTAGAATAAATATAAATTATATCAATTATCACCTTTAACATGCATACCCTAAACATAATTATTTATATTAGGGCGGCCTCTTTGGTGTCATGCGGCCGTGACCTACAACAATGCAATTTTATTATTAACACATCGACTACGCAATTATATTGTCGCACACAGTTATATCATTTAGTTAAAGAATTAGAAGAGAAGTGGCAACTATGTATGGCTTCGAGTAATCTGAAACATGTATACATTTTATGTAATGTACCATAATTATAAAAGGCTTCGTATGACATGTCGTGTTGTTTTTAATCTGTATGTCCAAAAAAGTTCCCCCCCTCTCATGTCGCTCGCGTTATTATTCCCACTTAAAACATTATTAACAGTTGTACACACTATTTAAATTACAAATTGTAAATATATATATATATATATATATATATATATACATGCATTTAGTACTCATACACCTCCGAATGTTATACGGTTAGGTGGTGTTTGCCTCCGATTTTACGAGTTCGCCTCCGATTTCGGAGGCGGAGACGTTTTGTGTTGTTTTCATCGCGAATGTCTTGATAATTAGTAAATTCATGACTCATTATTATCAATAATGATCAGCTTTATTGGTGCGCATATAAGATTATGACAAAAAAGGAAGAGATAGAGAGATAGAAGCATTTAACGACACTTTTTTTGGAGGCGGAAAATACTTTTCAACATATGTAAACATACACCATAGTCCACTACATTTTTTACCAGGTGGCGCTGCTGTTTTAAACATTTGATGTATATAGGTATTAAATGCCTCCTTACAGTAAAGTAGCGATATCGCCTCATAAACTTGGCAACAGAGTAAAGAGGCATACTATTCCTATATACATCCGTAGATATGGTAACTAAAATTATCTTACTAAAAATATAAATAACTTTTATACACAGAAATAATACTTTCTAGAGATCAATGGGTTTTTTAAATTTTTTCAATTTGGGAATAAAAAAACATTTATTTTGTTCAGAAAGAAATATTTTTGTACCCCTTTATAGCTTACAACAAATTAAAAAAGGTCTTTACCTTATTAAAAATGTATTTATTTAACAGGACACGAACATTCCTTAACGCAACTAGTTGCCATTAATCCAATATTTGTCACTGCCGCTGGCCTTATATAATAAAAGTAAAAAAAAAATTAGAAGACGATTTTTATTGGGGGGGGGGGGGGGGTCTAAAAAGCAGAAAATAAAAGAATAATAATAACACAGGTCAATATTTAGTTTAAAAAAATAGACAGGACTCTACCTAGGTACCCAGGGTTTTTTGGGGTCGCTGATTCCGATGCCGAGGTCGGTTAAGCTCTATCACGTCATGTTCAAGGACATCTGAAGGTCAAACTAAGAAAAGGTGGTTGAAAATATCTGAGAAAATTCACACACAGGTTTTTGTGGTCCCTGAGTCCGAATTCAGTGTTCGCTTACCCTTAAAAGGCATCCGGAGGTCATTTAAAGGTTAATTTGAGAAAAACGGAGAGGAAGCTGTTAAAAAATTTGAAAAAATGTACATATAAGTTAATTGGGTCGCTGAGTCTGTATCCGATGCCGGTTGACCTCTACCACGTCAGTTTCAAGGTCACTTGAAGGTCAAACTAAGAAAAGGTGGTTGAAAAAATCTGAAAAAATTCACGCATAGGTTTCTGGGGTCGCTGAGTCCGAATGCGGTGTTCGCTTACCCTTAAAAGGCATCCGGAGGTCATTTCAAGGTTAATTTGAGAAAAACCGAGAGAAAAACAGAGAAGCTGTCAAAAATCTGAAAAAAATTATATATAGGTTTTTTGGGTCGCTGAGTCTGCATTCGATGTCGGTTGACCTCTACCACGTCAGCTTCAAGGTCATTTGAAGGTTAAAGTAAGAAAAGGCGGTTGAAAGAATCTGAGAAAATTCACACAGGTTTTTCGGGTCGCCGAGTCCGAATCCGGTGTTCGCTTACCCTTAAAAAAAGGCATCCAGAGGTCATCTCAAGATAATTCTGAGGTCATTTCAAGCCGGCATTCGTCCGCCAGCTTTAGCTGCACATGAAGATTCTTCGTCTATCTCAGTGCAAATAAATTTAACTCAATGAATCACCTACTTATTTTCTTCTGTGAAAGGATGGCCTTTAGGTATAGTTGCAGAAGCAGAGCGAACATGCAAGTAGAGAGTACCGATAGATGGCGCATGCCCACCGCAAGTGAGTTGAGGCAGAAGAGGGACATAAGTTCGGCGCGAATCACGGGTGTTGGCCTCACTCACTTGGAGCTCAATCAGTGCCAGCTTAGGGCCTCACAATTAGGTGGCCTCAGAACTCAGATTTCATACGCAGATATGCACGTTTATTTTATTAGAAGAGAAAGCTTCAACGAAAAACATACCTAGAGCGTAGGGCCTTCGGTTACCTAAAACGGGCCCTGAGCTCAATCCTGTCAGGATCAAAGTAATTTAATGGTTTTTTGAGTCAGACAAACTGATAAGGAGGCAGACAGACTGTCAGATAGAAACATTTAGTCTTTCAGTCAGACAGGAAGATAGACAGAATTACCGACAGAAAGGCAGGATGTCAAATAGATGGACAGAGAGAAAATGCAGGCGGATGATAAATACAGACTAACACGCAAACAAACAGGTGTGCAGGTATAAAGGCAGACAGATAAACAGACAATAAGTAGGCAGGTGAGCATTCGTATAAATTTTTTCTAATTTTTCTCACCTTTCTTCTTACTTTAACCTTCAAACGACCTTGAACATGAGGTGATAAAGGTCAACCGACATCGGATTCGGACTCAGCGACCCAAAAACCTATGTGTGAATTTTTTTAAATTTTTTCAAAAACCTTTTCTTAGTTTGACCTTCAAATGACCTTGAACCTGACGTGATAGAGCTTAACCGACCCCGGCAACGGAATCAGCGACCCCAAAAACCCCTGAGTACCTAGGTAGAGTCCGGTGTATTTTTTCAAACTAAATGTTGAATCTTCCACCTTCCAAATATATTTTAAAAACTTAGATTATTCTGGAGCTAAAATGTAAATATTTCCCTCTAGCAAGAAATAAAAATGTTTTAAAAAGCATTCGAGACCAAAACTCTAGAATATATTTGTTGGTTAATCATATAAATTTTGCTACTAATTAATGATAGTTTGTTGGAGTCATCTCGAATGCTTTTCAAAAATTTTTCTCTTGCTGGAGGGAAATATTTACATTTTTGCTCCAAAATGATTAAGTTTTGAACATTTTACTTCTTTAAGTAGATCATCTCTTTGAAATATTTTATATTATTTTCTGCTTTTCTGCATTCTGTTGGTTCGAGGTTTTCTCCTCGCCAAACATGAATTTGGAGAAATACTCTGTAAGAATGTTGACGTAATGCCTCGGATGTTGCTGGCAGTCTTGGTAGAATCCCGGTAGTACTAGATTGGCCGACTAACTTATTGAAGATAATGAATCTTTGATGATTCAAAGATGTCTCTTTTTTGGGAGCTTTGTATACTGCTAGCGCGAATTTCTCTCCAGCACTTGTAATTTCTTTTTTTGTTGAGCTACGGTTGTTGAATATACGGACAACCTCTTCGAGATCTTTTCTTTTATTGCTGAAGTGTTATCGCATCAACTGAACGTGTGGCCATACAGCTTTTTAAAGCTTCCGAGGACTGCAACTCACGAGAACTGTAATCTTTATTTTTATTTTTCTCTGAGCCTCTCTTAAGAGACGGATATCTTTATCTTCAGGTGCGAGAGCAATAATCAATGCGAGAAGATCAATATCTTGTCCGAGGATGACTACTGTATCGTTTTCATGAGTACGTCAGCGTGATCTACAGCAGTAATTGTATTGTTTCCCTCGTTTTTAATTCTCTCCAACAATTGCGAAATAAACCGTTCCTTTTTGTGAGATTGTTTATCATTTTATTTTGCGTTTCAGTCAGTGGCGTGTTCTCATGAAAAATAATTTCCGGTGAAATGGGTTTCAAAAGTCGCTGCTTTCTTTCGATGCTCTTCATACTGCAGGCATTGTCAGCATATCCGTCAAACACTACAGTCACTTTTTGGCCATAATGTTTACGAATAAAACTGCTTCGGCCATACTACACGATGAATCAAATTGCCGCCATCAACAATGAACTGGCAATCGGAAAAATCTATTGGCCTCTCTCGTGCTGTATTGAAAATATCATACAGACGATTTCTTAATTTTCCTCATTAACCCTTTTTCATCGAAGAGAAGAAGTGGAATTGAAGCAAGCTCAAAGTTGAAATATGACTCCAAATCTTCTTTTAAGTGAAGAGTACAGATTATCCTCTAATATAATTGCAAAGAAGGGGAAAATACATAAACTACTTGCGACAAAACCCTCTATATATGCATCTAAGAAAATTCTGCTCAATAAATTCATTCCTGAGCATTTTTCTCGTTAAAGTAACCAGTTTTAAGATATTCGGAGTCAAACTTGGAATAGGATGGATTTTTACCTCTGCGCCCCAAACTACCTTTCTGTTCGGACGCTGTTAGCGCGAAATAGCTGAGGATAAGCTACAAGGTTAATAGTACATTTTTTTGTAGAATATAATGCGACAAATTTTTTATTTCCTATACTTTTTTCTCTTTCGACGAACGGTTTACAAGATAAAAGTGAAAAACCAGTGTTAAGTCCCCGTAATATGGCCGAAGCAGCTCTATTCATAATCATTACGGACGTTCCACCCCTAAATTGGGGGGAACTTTTCTGGTATCTATTTCTAACCCTATCTAGATTACGCATCCCAAATATTATTACTTTATAAATTATTTCTTCTAAAATATCTAATTTACGTGGAGTAATATGTAACAATTGTGTTATAAAATTTAACTGATTCAGTGATGTCTTTTGAAAAGCATATTAAATAGTAATAATAATTCCCTTAAGTACATATTTTGAATTACATACATTATTCTACAATAGATATTTAGGGTGAACGGCTCAATTTAAAACAGATAATCACACATTATCGGGTAAAACACCAACGTAATCTGATAGAGTACTACTTACACAATATTAATCATCATAATAACAAACGCACACGGTTGCATAGCGCAACTAATTGCGCAAGCGCTAGAGCATTTTACACTACAGAAGTCTGGCAACCTCGAAGGAGGCAAACTCTACCGTTATGTATAACAGTTTTAAATACATTAAGTCAGAGAGGTACTATTTATATAACGAGGTGTAAACATACCAATCGTATGAACAAAAAAGTGTATGTAAAAAAAGATAAAAATCCTTTCCCCTCTCTGCCTGCCCTTGGTAAGTGAAATTTGGCGGTTATGTATATGTAAACAGAAATAATCTATCTATAGTATTTCTAGTGGAGGTGCGGGCGCCACAAATTTGTAAGGAGGCGGACACGATACAAATGCACATATATATATGTTAGATCACGGTTTACATGAATGACTTTTTAAAAACTTTTATTTTACTAAATGGAGCCAACGTTGGCTCTTGGAGAAGGAATATAATAAATTAGAAGTGTTGCATTCTAACTGAGTTTAATAACTGATTCAACAAAGCGTGTTTAGTCATATTTATAACATACAGAACCTGAGTAAGCAAAATATATAACAAAGGAATTGCAGTTCTGCAGTCTGCACAAGTTATGAGAAACAAAGGTGTAATATGATATCTTGAAGATAAGCAATTAATAAGAGAAGCTGTTATCGTGAAATACGATATACCTGTGAAGGTTTATTATGGCTAAGTCGCAATAAGATAGCGTGTAATATTATATAACAACTTCCCCCTTAATAAAAAAGTTGATGTTATGCAGCAACTTTTGAAAATTGTTAAAACGTTAAATGAATATAATGCAAAAATAAATTGAAACAATGTTGAATGAATACAAAGCAAAATAATAAAATAATGTAAAAGTTAAAATTGGTAAGCGATAATAAAACATTACATAACGTAATAAGGATAAAATACAATAGTCTAAATTAATAGACAAGGGTAAAACTCCACATGAAAGTCTATGTTAACTCGATGTCCTCTTCTTCTTGAGGTCTAATACCGGGTCGCTTTCTTGGAGGGATCAGTCTAGGAAATTTGGTAAATACTCTGCTTCGCTCTGAAGGAGGTGAAGGAGGGTTATCGGTTGAGGGTTGGATTCGCAATGCTCCACATCTTCTTCTTCTGCATTTACAAGTTATGTAAAGTAGAACTAATAGGATGATGAGAGTGATTATGAAGTATGTGAACCAAGATACATGTTTGGTCACAAAAGGTTCGTTTATAAGGTCGTCTAGGTCTTTGGAATATTGCTCTAGTTTGTTTTTAGCAATATCTAAATCTTCTACGTCGAGACTGTTTAATTTAAGCGGTTTTAATTTTGGAATTTCGATTTTGTCGGGCATGTGATTGCAGCATTCAAAAGGAATTTGGATTGGATGTGAATTGTCCTTAATTTCGGAAAAGTCTTTAGCACTGGCTTGTATTCGAGTAATGCCTGCATAGGCGTAACATCCTGGTTGTAGTTTTATGATGGAATTTTTGTTAATTAGCTCTGTTATGGATTCTCTCTTCGGGCAGTTGATGGTAATGTGAAGTGGTTCGGAATTAATCACTAGCCATGTGTTGTCTTCAAGTTCTTGGACGTTGTATCCTTGACTAATGATGAAGGAAGTTTGACAATTTTCTGGGAGTTTCGGCAATGGTTTTAATATTCTAGCTTCACAAATGGCATTTTGGTCGATAGGATATGCAAACAGGTTCGAACATAGTTTGGTTCCAAAATAAAGTGGTTTGCATTCTTTCAAATTTTGTATAGGTATGTACATTAAAGAATCATCGTCTCTCGCGATAAACTTTTGTGAAATAGATAAAAAGTGATGTAGACCAGTTCTGTTATCAAGTATAGGTATAGGGTACAGACGAAAGGTGTTGTAATTTTGAGGTTCAATGAGAGGTATTGTTAAAACAAATATTAAATTAGAATCTAGTTGAAAAGCTTTTAGTTCAATAATATCCAGATATTGAGCAACTGCTGATAGTTTAATTGGAAGAGGTAAATTGTTCCTTCGCAAACTCTGTGAAATCTCTTGTAACGCCGTTACTAAGTGATCAGGTGTTATGATTGATGAATGAATAATTCCTAATCTGGCGAATGTTATTGAATTTAAAATGTCGTTTAGATTGTCTTCGATATACAAATAGCTGGCCATTAGTTGTTCGGAAATGTATAGAAATTTTAGTTTTATTTCGGCAGCTTGGATCGTTTGAGTCATAGTTTGAATTGTGTGCTCAATTTCTTTGATATCTTTGTTAAATGTTTCCTCATCAATTTATAATTTTTGTATAGTTGAGTTGAAATTTTTGATAACAGAAGTCGTAACTGAGATTTGATTTTTGATTAAGTTTTCTAATTGATGTTCGTCATTATTTAATTTATTTATACAGTTAGTGTAGTACTCGCCATCTTCGGCGTCTAAGTTTCCGGTAATTGATTTGAATATTGTTCCGAAACCGTTAAGTATTCCGCGTTTATATCTCTTTGTGTCTGAAAAGACTTCGTCAAATTTCGTTTTTATCGAACTAGCTATTTGCATTAAAAGGTTAAACTCTGTTTTGACTTCGCTTCTAAACAGGATTGATTTTTGATCAGCACCATCGAGGGTGTTCAAGATTCTGTCTAAATTATTTTGATTCTTGTCAAAAGCTAGTTTGAGGGATGAAATATTTTTATGCACTAGTAGAGTCCATTTGTCATTTGTCACCACGATGTCCGTGTCTTGGTGATAGTATACACCAACTGTGTTATTGATCGGGATAATTTTGTATTGACAGAGTGCTGATCCGAACAGCAGGAGAAACCTGAAAATAAATTTAATTTTCAGTATATGGTTTCATTCTATCAAAATTTACTTTAGTCTCTTGTTTTGTTTCGAGATTTAATAGGGTGGCAGAATTTTGAAAAATTTCTTTTATTTTAAAGGGACCGTTAAATTTATTTTGTAGTTTGTTCTTAATTTGTGATTCTTTTACATAAACTAAGTCACCTATTTTGTACTCAGATCGTTTCTGGGGAACATTTCTGTCAAAACGAACTTTCGCTTTCTCCTTTAGTGCTTGTGTTCGATTGCGGGCGATTTCATAATAGTGAGATATTCTATTGTTTAGATCTCTAACGTATTTAGTTATTAATTCTTTTTGGTTATATAAGGTTTCGGGTGGTCTGTTGGACGTATGCCCAAATACAAGTTCGTATGGGGTGAAACCGTGTGTTTTATTTACCGAATTGTTATAGCATATTACCGCATATGGTAAAATTGTGAAAGGATGTTCGTTCGGATTCTCGGTTTTATGAATTCTTATCATTTCAGCTAAAGTAGCATGAAATCTTTCTATGGATCCGTTCGATTGGGGATGTCCTACGCTTGAATAAGTTAATTTTATGTCGTAGAGGGTGCAGAGATCTTTGAGCAAATGGTTGTCAAATTCGCCACCGTAATCGCAATGGATTCTCAATGGGGTACCATAATGTTGAAAGTACAACAACAAAGTATTTACGACAGATTTTGCGGATTTGTCTGGGACTGCATAGGCTTGCGTGAATTTAGTTAATTCGTCGCGAATGGTTAAAGCGTAATTTCGAGTGGGGAATTCAAATAAATCGATATTAATTCTTTCGAAAGGTGTTCTTGGGGTTTCCGTGACTACTAGAGGGTTGTTAAGGTTTTTCCGGCATACTTTAGTCTTTTGGCAAGTTTCGCATTTTTTTATAAAATTTTCAACGTCTTTAGTTAGACCTTGCCAAGTGTATTTTTCTCTAATTCTTCGAATCGTTTCATTTATTCCGCGGTGTAGATTATTTTTACCAAAATGATTTTGCTCCAATATAATTGGAATTTCATCTTCGTCGGCAGTTCTGACGATATCTTGACAAATTACTACTTTTAAGTCTTTTTCCGCAAAAATGAATGATAGAATTTCGAGTATGGGGAGGTCTAGGTTATTTTCGACAAAGTATGTCTTAGAAAGGTCTAAAACATCTTGATTTTTAAATAATACCAAAAATAGATGTTCAATTACAGATTCGATATCAAAAGGTAGAGGGATGATAAAATATCTCCTATGTCTGACTGTTTTGCTCGATACAATATTGATTTTATCGTTATGAAATTCGGGGTTTTCTTCGAATATGTCTTCGATAATTTTATGATGGAGGTCTTGTAGGTTATTTTGTTGGAAGAAAGTTATAATATCTTTGTGTTCTCGATACAAAAGTTGTTTGTTCGAGGCTTTGATTTTCGAATAGTCAATTAAAGATGTTGTCTTATATAAGTTGGCGAAAGTTTCGAATTCTTGGGAAATTTGTTCGTCAGTGATCTCGTTATTGTCTGGGTTTTCGTCGTCGTCTGACTCTTCGTCATTCGCGGCTAGAACCTTTGAATAGAATTTGGAACATTCAGAAAAATGATTAATTTTGATTCTGGAAAGTGCATCCGCGTTCTTATTGATTTTGCCGGGTTTATAAATTATTTCGTAATCGTACTCTTCTAATTTGAGTCGCCAACGAGCAAGTCTACTTCCTGGATCTTTTATAGAGAATAGCCAGGTGAGTGGTCTGTGGTCGGTGACAAGTTTGAACTTTCTACCGTACAGGTATGGTCTAAAGTGCTTTACACTCCATACTATCGATAAAAGCTCGCGTTCAATCGTTGAATATTTAGTTTCTGCACTGCACAAGGTTCTAGAAGCATAGGCAATGGGTAAATCTTTGCCAATAGGCCCTTGGCTCAGCACCGAGCCGACGGCAAATGCGCTCGCATCAGTGGTTAGAATGAAAGGTTCATCAAAGTTGGGGTAGATTAATATCGGAGTTGTCGTTAATGTTTGTTTCAAATTTTGAAAGGAATTTATACAATCATTGTTGAAGAGAAATGGTACGTCTTTTTGTAGTAGTTTTGTTAAAGGCTTGGTTATCTTGGAGAAATTTGGGATAAAGCGCCTGTAATATCCGGCTAAGCCTAGAAATGATTTAATTTCTTTTGGATTTTTCGGTTGAGGAAAATTTAAAATAGCGTCAACTTTCGAAGGGTTCGGTTTTACGCCGTCTTTTGTAATGAGATGTCCTAAATAAGCGACTTCCTTGCGGAGAAACTCGCATTTGTCTGGTTGAATTTTGAGGTTGGCTTTTTGAAGGCGTTTAAAGACTTCAGTTAGACGAGAAATGTGTTCGTGAATTGTAGGAGAGTAAATAATGATATCGTCCATGTAGACGAGACATCGTTCATTTTGAATACCTAACAGGATGTTATCCATAACTCTTTGAAAAGTTGATGGAGCGTTTTTGAGTCCAAATGGCATTCGCACGAATTCATAATGACCGTTCTCAACTGTGAAAGCAGTTTTTTGAATATCTGCGGGATTAATTTCAATTTGGTGGAAACCAGAAGCCAAGTCTAAGGTTGTGAAATATTGGCATTTGCCAAGTTGGTCTAAAAGATCGGAAATGTTGGCCAGAGGATATTTGTCACCAATTGTAACCTCATTGAGTTTGCGGTAGTCGACTACGACGCGCCATTTCTGTTTACCAGAAGCGTCCAGTTTTTTGGGAACTACCCAGACAGGAGAGGACCAAGGTGAGATTGAGGGTTGAATAATACCTTGACTTAACATTTTCGATACTTGGGACTTAACTTCTTCTTTATGGACTTGAGGATATCGATACGATTTAGTGAATATCGGTCGGGAATTTTCGGTGTCAATAGAATGCTTAATTTCGTTAGTAAAAGTTAAATTGTCTCCTTCCAAATAGAATATATCTTGAAAGTCTAAACAAAGCTGCGTTACTATTTCGGCCTCTTCTTCGTTTATATGATCCAAGCGCAATTCGTTCCTAATTTCGAAGGATCTGTCCGTCTGTAGGTGTGAGTCAGAATTTTGAGTGTTTAAATTGAAAATTGATTTGAATTTTTGTACTGGCTCTAGTTTTATGTTAGAAAAATTTACCGTTTTTGGTATTGCA
Source organism: Rutpela maculata (assembly GCA_936432065.2). Classification (NCBI taxonomy): domain Eukaryota; kingdom Metazoa; phylum Arthropoda; class Insecta; order Coleoptera; family Cerambycidae; genus Rutpela; species Rutpela maculata. The sequence continues at coordinate 91,050,748 of OW386292.2, read as the reverse complement.
TTCGCGTTTATAATTGAGGTTAAAAATTCTCCATTGTTATCGATTTTGACAATAGCATTTGGTAAGCGTACTTTCTCGTTTTCCTGGGCTAACAGTATAGCTTCGGTATTTTGCAAATTACATTTTAATTTACAGATCTTTTCCATGCGAGGTTCGATAGAAATTAAATTTTTGATGTTGCTTAAATTTGAATTTTTTGTATCAGAATTAATAGTTGGTTGTAAAGGTAAATTTACTGTAGTTTCTTCCGTAACTTTAAATAATGGTACGGTCTTAAAATTTGTGACTAGTTGTTTATTTTTAAAATCTACTCGGCATTCGTAATGTTCTAGAAAGTCTGCGCCTAGTAGTCCATCAAAATCTATATCTAGATTATAGATATACACTTTGTGTGACTCGTCTGAGAATGGGATTAGAACAGATTCGTTGATATAAATTTTTTGATCAGTAATACCCTGTATAATTACATTTTCAGGAGATCTACGTCTATAATTTTCAGCTGTTTTTGGTTTAAAAATTGATATACCTGCGCCTGTATCAATAAGAATTTTAAATTTGCCGGTTGCATCTTTGATGTAATAAAGATTTTTTGAATTTACAGTTAATAAGGTGTGAGAAAGCGTATTTACATGAACGTTTGTTCTGGGAAGTTCAGCATTGGATCGAAACTGTCGTTGAGATTCATTGTTTGTATTTGGTTTGATATTTGGTCGAATTGGTCTATTTGTTGTGTTGGAGTATCCGCGGGGTACTCCGGATCTAAGCGAAAATCCTGAGGATTAGCAGTATAATCCTCCTGTAGTGTTTGAGAATTAGCAGTATAATTCTCGTACTGCTCATAATATTGAGAATTAGCCGTATAATTATCTGAAAAGTTTTGAGCGTTGCCTGAATCGTAATTTTCATAACTATCACTTACGTTTTGATAATCGGGTGAGTGGTCATTATATTGATTATAGTTACATTGATTATCATAATTGTCATGGGGTTCGTAATTCAAATGATGAGCTTTTTGCTGGTTAAAGCGATTAAAATTTGGGTTAGGTTGGATAGCTGATGGTCGCTGTTGCATAAAATTAGGGTTCGGCCTTATGGCTGAGGGCCTGTTTTGCTGTGATTGATTTGGCTGATTATTTTGAGGGAATGTCCTCTGACTAAATTGATTATTACTCGGTTGTGCGAAGTTTTGATGAGAAAAATTTTGTGAGTTTGGGTTTCCTTGGAAACTTGGTCTCTGGAAGTTTTGAGACTGTTGCCTTGTGCGGCATTCGCTTATTACATGTCCATTCCGTTTACAGAAGGAACAAAACTTTTGTTGCAAATTGGGACCTTGTGGTCGCTTTTGTTGAATTACTGGATTTTTGACTGGACTATTTTTTGGGAATTTTTGCTGTTCAAAATAAGAGAGTTGTAGCTCTCTACGAATTCTAATAATCGCGTTCATTATAGAAGGAGGGTTACTGGCACGTATTATTCTGCCTAGATTTGGTTCTAGACCCGTTAACAAATTATTTAATGTCATAGTTTCAATCAGGTTTGTTTGCGCGGTTCTTTGCTCCGAGGTTAAATTTTGTTTTTGCACTGCAGCGTGCATTTTCGCATTGTGCGTTTGTAAACGCGAAACAAATGTTAAGGCGGATTCACTAGGTAATTGGTGAATTCGTTGTAGGTCCTGAATTAGGGACGTTAAATCTCGGGAGTCTCCGAAGTGAGTTTCTAGTAGTGCCTTTATTTCTGGCCATGTGCTAGGGTTGCGTGAATTTATAAGTTCGGCGGCTCTGCCTTTTAATTTATTTTTGATGTGCATGGTTAATAGAATTTTTTGGTCATGAATTGCCATGCTTTGTGCACAGGAACACGAGTTTAGGAATGTCTGTAAATTTATGGCGTTGCCATCGAATTCTGGTATTAGTGAAAAAATTTCAGAGAGCTTGTAAGGCTCAATTTGTTGTGGTTGTTGTTGTTGTTGTTCGGCTGGTGCCGGTGGCACTGGTTGAACAGTCTCTGGTTGAGCTCTATCAGGCATTTTGCTTTTTTATTTAGAGATTTTTGAACTAAAATTGGTTACGTATCAGCAGTATGATACGGAAATTAAATTAAAATTAGCTTGTTTTGTTACGTCGTAAATGAATTGTGTATTAACTGTATAATACACAGTCGTTTCGTGAATACGAAAATAAATAACTTAAAATTAAAATTGTTGCGTTGTAGCTTGTATAGGATTTGTTTGACAACAGAATTGGCTTTGTTTGCCGAGTGTATTAGCGGTATAATACACGTAAATAATTGTGATAAATAATAATTGTAAAAAAATGAGAAAATAACGAGATGATTCTTAAAATGACTTACATTAATTTCATCTCCATGGGTAGGTTCTTCGTCCGTCAAGGGATTGGGATCCGCCACCACCAGTGAGGAAGGTCTCCTTGTTCTAATAGATGTACACGCACTAGTTAGGCACCTTCTGCAGATGTTCTCCTTGTTCTCTTACGCTTCACTACCAGTTAGGCTTCTTGTTCTGATGATGTTTACGGATCCTACCGACTGCGCCAATGTTAGATCACGGTTTACATGAATGACTTTTTAAAAACTTTTATTTTACTAAATGGAGCCAACGTTGGCTCTTGGAGAAGGAATATAATAAATTAGAAGTGTTGCATTCTAACTGAGTTTAATAACTGATTCAACAAAGCGTGTTTAGTCATATTTATAACATACAGAACCTGAGTAAGCAAAATATATAACAAAGGAATTGCAGTTCTGCAGTCTGCACAAGTTATGAGAAACAAAGGTGTAATATGATATCTTGAAGATAAGCAATTAATAAGAGAAGCTGTTATCGTGAAATACGATATACCTGTGAAGGTTTATTATGGCTAAGTCGCAATAAGATAGCGTGTAATATTATATAACATATATATATATATATATATACATATATATATACATATATATATATATATATATATATATATATATATATATATATATATATATATATATATATATATATATATATATATATATATATATATATATATATATATAAAAGTACCTAGCAAACATGTTTCATTTGTTTACACCAATTAAATTATAATGGTTAGAAGAAAGAGTTCTCCATCCAGAACAGCTGAAAACGCTAAGAAGAGAGGATGTGGTCTGATTAATAAAATAATTAATAAGCTCCCAGTAGAATTGCACTTACCTGGTTATAATTATTGTGGGCCTGGAACTAAACTTTCAAAGCGATTACAAAGAGGTGATAAAAGAATTAATCCATTGGATGAGGCGTGCAAAGAACACGATATAGCATATTCTAAATTTCAAGACGTGGAAGGAAGAAATCAGGCTGACAGAGAATTAGCTGAAGTTGCACTTAAACGTTTAAAAGCAGCCGACTCAGGGTTTGGTGAAAAAGTTGCCGCGTTGGGAGTCGGTGGGGTGATGAAATTAAAAAGTAAGTTGGGAATGGGTCTTAAACGTGGAAGAAGTCACGCCTCAAAGAAGAAAGGTGGACAAATAAATGTAAAAGTTGGTGTAAAGAGAAAAACAAAATCAAAGAAAGTAGTTAAGTAAGGCCGAAATGAGACCAAACCCGTCAGTAGAGTAGCAATCGGAGTTCTGTGTGACGTCATCATTCCGGAAGCCCCGCGGGGGGCGCGCAGGTGATAGATGATAGATCCTATGATCTAGGTTCTAGTGTGAGGTGAGATAATGCTAGATGATAGATTCTATTATCTAGGTTGTAGTGTGAGGTGGGATCTTCTTAGATGATAGGTGATAGGACCTAATGGGAGGGGGGAGATGGGAGATCCAATCCCTGAGCTTAGATAAGAGATTATATCTAAAAGGACGTGGCTGAGAGTATACAGGGTGTGTCTAAAATAAGATGGCTGCCGTTTATTGACTAATAGTATTGTATGTTTACGTTAGTGGGCGTTAAGAAAATGGCTGCTGACGTCCATCATTGAGATTAAATAGACAAGTCTTATATATGGAATAAATATTCATCTACTTCAATACGTAAATTTTATATTTGATTGTTAAAACTGTGACCAAATGCAGAGACGTTATCGGATTCCAGGAAATTGTTAATGTAAATAAATGCGACTGTCTACGGCTATATGTATATTTAAAACGTGATTAATTGTCTTTAGATAACAGCATCCGACGGTTATAATACAATGACTAATAAGTCACGTGATCCATTATAAGGAGCGTCTCAGGGTTTGGAGAGAAATAATGTAAACAATGAAATCATCATATTTTTTCCCATATTTTTCTGCTTACTCGATACGAAAAGTGGGGGTGGAATACAGCATAAAAGTAAAGACCTGAGATCGCTGCATTCATTCACAATCTTAAAGTCGATATATACAAGCAGCAGCAGCAATGTCTTTCGCAAAAATTAATGTTGAAGCTCATGTCACGCCGTTCATGAAAATCTATGAGCTGGAAGTCGATAGAAAATATAAAGTGCTAGATATATATAAAGCACTTTCACCGTATGGTATCCAGGTCCAAGTAATCCTCGAAAATTGTAAAGTGAGTCTACCAGCCAGATACTCACGCATTATTTCTGATGATGATATGGTAACGCTACAACAAACCATTATACTAAAAGAAGTGTACTTAGTATATAGAGGGCTAGCAGGCACGACCACTAACATCGAATTCATCGAGTCCTAAAGATGGATCCCGAAACATATAAGAAGAGGTTACAGCAATTTATGAACAATTTAAAATTACTCAGAGAAGACGTTAAGTACGTTAAAGTTTTACGTACATTTCAACATGTCAGTATCCAGCCGAAGAAGTCCAAGAACAGTTCAGTTCAGCGAGGACGTTAAAATTCATCACATTTACCATTGGAGCTATGCCCATAGAACTGCTAGATGTGGTAACTGAATGCAAGACGCCCGCGATCGAGATCGTTTTCAAATTAAAATATTACGATACGCTCAAATAATTAATCCAGTACTTGAACATAAATATTCTGTTATTATATCACAAAACATGTAACCTCTTTCTTATATGTATTAATAAATTAATTTAAAAAATGGTTGACTATTATTACCCATTTCCTAATTAAATGAAGAATTCAGATTTTTTTTTCAAGTTTATTGTAACGAAAATGTTCATGCTACATTTTATGTCTTTTTTAATGTCGAATTTAAATATGCAATCAAAAAAATTAAATCTTAAAAAATAAAGCCAGCCCAGGCAAAAAATGAAAAAATTCATATTTTTCAAGTTTATTGTAACGAAAATGTTCATGCTACATTTTATGTGTTTTTTAATGCTGAATTCAAATATGCAATCAAAAAAATTAAATCTTAAAAATAAAGCCACCCCAGGCGAAAAATAAACAAAATTTAATTTTTATAATATATTTTATTTATCTGAACGCATAATACAGTAATAAAGCTTATATATGTACATGGAATACATAACCTATAAAAATAATAGCAATAATAATAATAATAATAATAATAATAATAATAATTAATATGAGTGCATAAAAATTAAACAATGCTACTTTTTTCAATCCAACTGTTATGGGAACTGTCAAATCCAAGCCATTTAACGAAAACCTTATTTCCTTTCTTCCTTAAAACTTTCTCAACGAGATACATGTCTGAATGTTTAACCTTCTGCAGTTCTTCAGTATAGAAGCATCCTTCTATTGGCTGTTTCTGTGCATCAGTCAGTAAGTATGTTATGGGGCTGGTATAATTAATTTTTGAAATAGTAAATATTTCATTAGACCAATTAGGAGTATAACCTTTATCGAACACGCCTCTGTACTTGCTTATTCTCACATGATCGTTAATTTTAAATTTAGGTAATTGCGTGTATGTAATTGTAGGATAATTGTAAACGGATTTCAAGAGTATTTTTTCATTCTTTTTATTTACATCTACAGGTTTCATGTCGATGGTACGATGCCTAGTATTATTATATTTCTTAATAATATCAGCAAGTAAATTATACCACCGAAAAGAACCATTTATACTAAATTCTTTATACATCATAGATTTTATAGTCCTATTTACGCGTTCGACTACTGAACATTTTTTAGTGCTATACGAAGAATAATGATTAATTTTATATTTTTTCATTAATTTTTGAAAATTAATATTATAAAATTCGGTTCCATTATCAGTCTGTAAATTGACGGGGATTCGTTTATCTGCGACTAATATTTTTTCCATAGCTCGAGTAGTAGTTAAGTAAGGAGAGTTCTAACTCACTTCAAGGTCAAGCTGGAGCTGTGACGTCAGCACGCCCGAAGCCCCGCGGGGGGTGCGCAGGTGATAGATGATAGATCCTATGATCTAGGTTCTAGTGTGAGGTGAGATAATGCTAGATGATAGATCCTATTATCTAGGTTGTAGTGTGAGGTGGGATCTTCTTAGATGATAGGTGATAGGACCTAATGGGAGGGGGGAGATGGGAGATCCAATCCCTGAGCTTAGATAAGAGATTATATCTAAAAGGACGTGGCTAAGAGTATACAGGGTGTGTCTAAAATAAGATGGCTGCTGTTTATTGACTAATAGTATTGTATGTTTACGTTAGTGGGCGTTAAGAAAATGGCTACTGACGTCCATCATTGAGATTAAATAGACAAGTCTTATAATTATGAGATAAATATTCATTTACTTCTATATGTTAAGATTTGAATGTAAAACTGCGGTCAAATGCAGAGACGTTGTCGGATTCCAGGAAATTGTTAATGTAAATAAATGCGATTGTCTACGGCTATATGTATATTTAAAACGTGATTAATTACCTTTAGATAACTACAGCGGTTAGATCAAAGGAAATATCGAGAGCCATTATAAACGCTTTTCAGACAAGACTCTTTAGCCTGAGTTTTATATAAGATAAATATTCGTTCGCTTCTCTACGTTTAGATTTCAATTTAATAAGAACATAATGCAGAGCCGTTATCGGATTCCTGGAAATTGTTAATGTAAACAAATGAAATCATTTCTGATAGCCTACTAACATAAGATAGGTATACGGTAAAGATGCATGCGAAGAATTTTGTGTCTTACAATACATGGTTTCTTATGGGAATATGTAGCCACCCCGCAGCGATATAGCAATTTAACATTGTTTTATATGTAAAAGACGAACAGATTATGAAAATTCGGGGGCCTTTTAGAAATCGTTCACTGCAAAGTCACGTGACCCTCGGCCGCCGAGTATAAAAGCAGCGTCATCTCCCCACCTCGATCATTAGCTGTTTATCTCTCGCGGTGAACGGTTGTCTAATTGAAACAGTATGTCGTCTACCGAGACCGTATCTAAACTCAGTACTGATATAATTAATTTAACTAAAAAATCATTGCTGCTCTTAAAGACCGATGATGAAATCGATCAACATATTTCGATAATTAATAGCAATATTAAACTAGTAGCCAAGGCAATTAAAATCAAAATTCATATCGATAATAAAGGTGAAAATATATTTAAATTGGAAAATAATTTAGCGCTTTTAAAATACTACCGAGAGCAATTGAAAAAATTAAAATTAAAAAATAAAATATTAGGCGGTTCCTTAAAGCCGACAGCACGAAAATATTTAGTATATCAAGAGGTAGAATCTTGTTTTAAAAATCGTGTTAAGTCCGGTATAATAACTAACGTACAAATTAAAGAACCGGTATTATTTTTTAAAAAAGCGTTTAGGAGCTTCTCTATTCAAATTAAAAAATGTTTGAAAGATGGGCTAATTAAAGTAAATGTTATTTTTGAATGTAACTTCGTACAGCCTACTAATGGCACAGTGGAATTAAAAACATTTGCTACAAGGAACACCGTGATAGACTTAAATACGGATTTAAAGGAATGGTATAGAGAAAATGTATCCGAACGGTTATTGAAACATCTATAAGACTTTCAAGGAAAAGATTCAGGCTGGGCCTTATCGGAAATTATCGGGCTAAGAGTAAATGTTAATAAATATTGTCCTATAACAGTGGGATTATCAACATACGCTGAAATGCCAAACTTTATAAAGGAAAAAAAGTGCGTTATTAACGTTAAAAATAATGACGAATATTGCTTCTTATGGTCAGTAGTTTCGGCATTATACCCGGCTAAGAAGAATGGGGAGAGAGTAACTTCATATCCTCATTTTGAGGACGTTTTAAAATATGATGGCATCGAGTTTCCGATGGAATTAAGAAATATTAAAAAATTCGAACGCTTAAATGATATTTCGATAAACGTATACACCGTAATTAAAAGGGAAGTTTTACCGATATGTTTAACTAAATACAGTTTTGAACGCGTCGTAAATTTATTAATGATTCCTACGAATTCTGCTGATAATTTTACTGATGCTACGCAATATCATTTTGCTTGGATAAAGAATATGTCTCGATTATTATCTAATCAGTTATCTTCACATAATGGTAAACTATTTATTTGCAACCGATGTCTTAATCATTTCTCTACTCAAGAACTTCTAGACCGACATTCAAATGATTGCAATTCGAAAACTAATACTTGCAAAATTGAATTACCCGACGAGGATGAAAAGTTTTTAAAATTTAAAAATTACCGATATAAAGAAAGGGTACCGTTCGCTATTTATGCTGATTTCGAATGTATCTTAGAGGACTGTGATGCTAACACGAATCAAAATACTCAAAATTACCAGAAACATACAGCTTTTAGCGTCGCGTATTACTTAAAATGTTCGTACCATGACAGTCTATCACAATTTAAAATGTACCGAGGCGCCGACTGTCAGTACTGGTTTGTTAAAGAACTTGAAAAAATTTCAGACCGAGTTAATGTAATCATGTCCGACATAAAACCTATGGAGTCGTTAAACGAGACACAAAAAAATGAATTCGATCTCGCGCAGGTCTGTCATATCTGTGAGGGGTCTTTCAAAGAGACGGACATCAAAGTAGCCGATCACAATCATTTAACTGGGTATTATAGGGGACCGGCGCATATGAGATGTAACATTAATTATCAAGATAGTCACGTGATTCCGGTTATATTTCATTGTTTATCAGGTTACGACGGCCACCTGATAATCAAACAGCTAGCAACGGCATTTGACGGACAAATTTCATTATTACCGATTAATAAGGAAAAATACATTTCTTTCACTAAACGAGTTAAAGATACGAAAATTAAACTAAGATTTATTGATTCGTTTAGGTTTATGGCAGACAAAATCGAAAAACTAGCTTCCTATCTCGACGATGACCAGAAACGAATCACTAAATCGTATTGTAATAATGATGAACAATTTCAATTATTAACGCGGAAAGGTGTTTTTCCTTATGATTATTTAAATTCTTGGGAAAAATTAGACGAGACATCTCTACCGGCTAAAGAAGAATTTTACAGTAAACTGACTGACGAAAACATAACAGAGGACGATTATAACCATGCTATAAATATCTGGAATAAATTCGATATTAAGACATTAGGGGAATATTCCGATATATATTTAAAAACAGATGTATTACTGCTAGCTGATATATTTGAAAATTTCCGCGAGACATGCATACAGACGTACGGACTTGACGCTTTAAATTATTATACTGCTCCGGGGCTGGCATTCGACGCGATGTTAAAAATAACTAAAGAAAATTTAGAGCTTCTCACAGACATTGATATGATACTGATGATCGAAAAAGGCGTGAGAGGCGGTGTAGCGCAGGTATCTAACAGATATTCGAAAGCTAACAACAAGTACATGGGGGATGCGTTTAATCCCAACGAAAGAGAGACTCACATCATGTACTTTGACATCAATAACATGTATGGAGCCGGGATGTCTGTTCCGCTACCTACAGGTGCTTTCGAGTGGGTACCCGTCGAACAATTTTATGCCTTAGATATTCCAAATTTATCGGACGAGTCAGACATCGGTTATATTTTGGAAGTAGATATCGAGTATCCACTTGAATTACATGAGCTACATAAGGATCTCCCGATGTGTCCAGAACATATGGTGCCGCCCGGTTCAAAACATTCAAAATTAATGACCACTCTGTTAGATAAAACGCGATATGTAATGCATTATAGGACTTTAAAAAAATGTTTAGAACGCGGATTAAAACTCAAGACGGTACATAGAATTTTAAAATTTAAACAGTCGCGATGGCTAAAGAAATACATTGATTTAAATACGGATTTACGAAAACAGGCAAGTAACGAGTTTCAGAAAAATTTCTATAAGCTAATGAACAATGCGGTGTTCGGAAAGACAATGGAGAATGTCCGCAAGCACAAAGATGTTAAATTGGTAACTAAATGGGAGGGGAGATGGGGCGCCAAGTCTCTGCTCGCGAAACCGAACTTTCACAGTTCGACTGTCTTCGGCGAGGATATGATTATTATTGAAATGAATCGACTAAAAATTAAATTCGATAAGCCAATATATGTGGGGTTCGCCATTTTAGATCTTTCAAAAATTATTCTTTACGATTTTCATTATGATTATATTAAAAAAGAATTCGGTGAGCAAGCCAAACTACTTTACACGGACACAGACAGTTTAATTTACGAATTTAGCGACGTTGATATATACAAGTACATTAAAAAAGACATCCATCAGTTCGACACATCGGATTATCCTGTAGACAATGTCTACGGAATACCTCATGCAAATAAGAAGGTACTAGGCGTAATGAAAGACGAATGTCAAGGGCGCGTAATGACAGAATTCGTAGGACTCCGTGCAAAAATGTATAGTTATAAAGTGGAGGGTGTGTCGGTAAATAAAAAAATCAAGGGTCTCTCGCGTTCGGTAATCAGAAAAATTACATTTGAAGACTTTACGAATTGTCTATTTAATAAAGAAATTTTGACCAAAGAGCAGCGATTAATTCGATCAAAGAAACATGAAATATATACTATCAAACAGAATAAGGTGGCACTCAGTCCGTATGATGATAAAAGAATTATAAATTATATAAATACCGATACGAAACCTTGGGGATATAATTTCCAACAAGTCTCGGCTCGTCAGATGACGTCATCGACGCAGTGAAGCGCTTGGCAGTAGCCGTTCGGATTCATTTACTTTAGAGACTTTGATCGCGATGGACGGGTTAGAAAAAGAATTGCAGTACAAGCTTGTACTTATCACTCGCGACGTATATGAGAGGTACATTCAAAATGCATTGAATCGGGGTAATTATCAATTAGTTCATAAAATTTTAGAAAAGATTGTTATACCGGACAAAGCTTTATACTGGATGGCTTTAAGAGATAGTTCTAATTTCGATTTAATGAAAAAAATATTTACGAAAAAACTTCAAAACGATATTTTTATTCAGCAGTTGGAATATATTTTCCAAAGAGAATGTATTACTCACCTTACCGTGTATCGATTACGAGAAGTAATTAACAGACATTATCCCGCCGCGAATAATAGTTATTTTAGAATTTTTTTAGAAGAATTATTAACGTGTAATGATGATTATATGTCAATTGATTTTTATTCGAAATCGTACCCGGCTAAAAATATTTCTGATAATTATAAAAGTATTGATTGGTCGATTAATAAAGCATTTTGCGAGGCAGCTTACTTTACACAATACGAATTTCTTGAAATTTTGTTTCGAGTAATTGGTAGGAATAATATACATTTCAAATTAGATATTAATTTCAATGAAGAGCATAAGCAGCTAATAAAATGGCTGGAGGATAATATATCCAAAGGTCGCTCTGGGCAGCCGATTGGTTGGAGCTCTGGTCCAGACAGCGGGCACTGGCCATCGACTACCTTAGAAGATTATGTTAAGATGCTTGACATAGTTCGTCTACATTTTTTGTAATTAGTATTAAAGTATTGTAATATAAATATTTTACATTTAATAAATTAAATTATTTATAAAATGTGTGTTTTTATTTCCTAATACCTGTCCTGACATGATGATCATGAGAGAGGCAGGTGAGACAGCTTGAACAGCTCCAACAGCTCGAACAGCTCCAACAGGTGTAACAGGTACCGTACCTGTTACACCTGTTGGAGCTGTTCGAGCTGTTGGAGCTGTTCAAGCAGCCCATATACATATACATGTAATATATAGGGTCAGTTTCAACAGCTCGAACAGCTCCAACAGCTCCAACAGCTCGAACAGGTGTAACAGGTACGGTACCTGTTACACCTGTTGGAGCTGTTGGAGCTGTTCGAGCTGTTCAAACAGCCCATATACATATACATATACATGTATTATATAGGGTCAGTTTCAACAGCTCGAACAGCTCCAACAGCTCCAACAGGTGTAACAGGTACCGTACCTGTTACACCTGTTGGAGCTGTTGGAGCTGTTCAAGCAGTCCATATACATATACATATACGTGTATTATATAGGGTCAGTTTTAACAGCTCGAACAGCTCCAACAGCTCGAACAGGTGTAACAGGTATGGTACCTGTTACACCTGTTGGAGCTGTTGGAGCTGTTGGAGCTGTTCAAGCAGCCCATATACATATACATATACGTGTATTATATATGGTCAGTTCCAACAGCTCGAACAGCTCCAACAGCTCCAACAGCTCCAACAGGTGTAACAGGTACGGTACCTGTTACACCTGTTGGAGCTGTTGGAGCTGTTGGAGCTGTTCGAGCTGTTCAGACACTTAATAAGTATGAGATGCTATCAACTCATAGAAATAAAAAAAGATTATTAATAACATTTTTTATTAATATAAAAAATTATAATTAAAATTGTGTAGAATTAATAAAATAATAAAAACACTGGTCTGGCTATCCGGCAGGAGGGCAGATCGTATGTTAATTAAAAAAAGAAATTTATTGGTCTCGCCGGCTGACAGATCGACTTCTCCAAATCTCCGAAGAAATTCTGAGTTCAATGGAGTCTGTAACAATTTAAAAAAATATCTATAAGTATTGAGTTATACGAAACGGAAAAAATATTTTAAATACCTTTCATGATGTCGGCTAAGAGTATCAGCCGGGGCATCTCCTGTGGTGGCGGTGGTGGTTGCGTTACGGGGTCCTGGGGCTGAGGCAGCCCCAGGTACCTCCAGCCCTCCGGTGGGACTTGACACATTGAACATTGGCAAATATTGCCCGCTATCAGCTCTCTAAGCCCCGTTTGATTGTGCATCTTTGCAACGTCTAACTGATCACCGCGCTCTGACTCGAAGCGAGAGCTCTCCCCCCACTTCTCTCTCTCTGCCCCCCACCCCACTCGTCATTCATACACGCACACATGTATACAGAAATAAAAGCCAGTATGGTTAGCATAAATTTGTTTATTCAAAATCCTTATCTTTATTTACAATATACCACTGATATATCGAGTAGACATTCTGCCTAGAGCAGCGTAAATGATTATCAATATGTTTATGACAATGATATTCTAAATTATTTAACATTAAACTATTCATATTATTACAATTATATAAGTCTATAATATTATTATTATTAGACAGATAATGCTGAAGTCCTCGCTTCTTTTCCAGTCCCTTGACATAAACTTTTGCTTCTCTCTCAAGTACGTGGCTGTCGATGAAGTCCTGCAGGTCGCCGTACCGGAGATTATCATAAGGCGTGGACCATTGGAGACCGTGCACATGATCAGTTATCCAATTAATTTGCTTCTGAATATTGTGTGTAAGAAGCCCGTAACTAACAGTCGGTTTAATTATCCGATGTACACACGAGACATCGGTAATATTAAAAATTGAAATTTCTTTACATGTAAAAGCTAACTCCTTTTTATGCTGGAAGCCCTGCACGTCTATTATATACATATTAGTATGGACGAACTATACTGGTTAAAGGATTGTAATAAATCAATCTATCATGAATTATAAGACAATATGCAGCAGTGTCTTTCGGAATATTTTTATTAGTGCTAAATTTCAGCCTAATGTCCACTGCACTCGACTTTACAACCTCATTCTGACACGAACAGTCGATAACTACCAGAGGAGCTTTAGTTTTAAATTTATATTTAGTAAGCAGAGGTTCATTTTCTTTTTCATAATAAGATTTCTGAAATTGACAGAACATTTCATACAGAGTAGCACAGAAATTCTTCTCAAAATTAATATTCAAGTTATCATAGGGATATGATTCCGAATTTAAAAAAAGTTTAAAATTAGTCAACTCGCAGTGATCAAATTCACTCATACGTTTAGCGACTGCATTTTTACGACCCGTTTGAAGGCCGAAAATAATATATCGCGGTGTCTCTAACTGAGACGAAGTTTTAATATTCCAAGTATGCGTCTGCGATTCCATCAGCATGGGGTATTCATGTAATTCCCAGCTTCTAAACGGTACAGGCAAATCGATATTCCTCTCTAGATATTTCATTAATTTTAATCGCTCAACGTCAGATACAGTCACGTGTGGTACACGCCATTGAACGATTTCCAATTCTACTTTAATATTTTCATCGGCTACAAGATTTATGATTGCGTTTGTATCAATACTACTGCGAACGAGTACCAGCTCTTGACGGACATTTAAAATAATTCTTTCAAAGGTCTCTGCGAACCCCAGACATATTTTTAAAGGTATACATGCGTCAAAGTAACCGTTCTCGTCTGCAAAATTATCATCCACATCAGTCCACCCAGCATTTTCTAAGTGATTCGCGTCATTCGGAGTGAATGATGCATATCCCTTCATAACAGTCGCGAGGCCTGGATTTCTACTGCTGTCCACAATTTTACCGCTCACTTCGTATCGTATCTCGTCAAACAGATACAATAACCCCATTTTATCAAAGACCGCTGTGTTCGAAACCGTACCATCCTCTTTAAGTAACCGGCCCCGCATATACAACGAACTAGCATACGGCGCAGTATACACATCTTGCTGCTGAATGGGTATACGAATTTCGTCGTTATTATTTAAATTTCTGATTGAATATGGTCCATGACTATGATTTTCAAAATTAGTTATCGCGGTTTCAAACGTAGGCTTCTCAAACACGTTTAAAATATTCGGATTCATATTAGCACTTTGTAACCGAGAGAGTAAAGAAAACGTCTATTTTTAGATGTTAACACCTTGAAGGTTACAGGTGAACTGTTTCGAGCGCGAGCAGGTGTTCCTTTTAAACTATTTCGGAAACTAAGACCCATTCTTCTTCAAGTGCAGTCTTACCGTGATGACCTCGCCACGGAAATTAACAAGATCACCGTCTTGATCGACTATCTTAATTGTTATGCTATCTATATGCCTCTTATTAATCGGTAGGTAAATTGCATTAGCGGGACACTCTATTATTTTATAGCCGGGAGGCACGCTAGGAAAAAATTCATGAATAATGTGTACAGATCTATCATTCATGTAACTGCCCGTGATGAGATTACACTCCACGCATATAGCGTTTACTTTTTGAATTTTTGCCGGGAAATCAGATATATGTTTCTCGAGCGGTTTTAGACGACGAGATGTAAATCCTAACAAACTGCCAATACCGCCGGCCTTTTCAAAATTTATCATCTTATTGGATTTTATTTCCACTTTTAACGTATTTTTATTGGATACTATAGAAATATGACCATCGTTACCATGATTCAGAATAAAATGCTTTCTTACGTAATTATTTATATCTTCTATTTCATACGAGCCCTCCGGAATTTTTATAAACTTATCGTCTGTATCATAATATATATGATTATTTGTAGCGTCTATGTTCGGTATGGAGTTATACGCCTCGAAATTTATTAAAGCAAGCGAATATTCAGCACCGTCTTCAAGGTCTATGGGTGGGGAAAAGTGCGCGGTTAAATTAGATGATTTGCCGGATAATGTAAACGTACAAGACATGTTGCGGCTTCAAGGTTAGCTCTGAGAATGAACGTGACTTAAAAGCATGACGCATTATATAGAAATTGTAAACACAGATGTCCACAATTTACTGTGTCATAAGACTGATACTGCTTGTGATTGTATTCAATAGAACAATTTAAATATTTTATTAATTCGAGAGGAGGCTGTAAATTACCAAAACTATCATAATAAACGGCTTTCGAACCGTTCTTAAAGTATGCAGTCCAATGAGTACCATTACCGCTATCACTATCCAAGTTCACAATGCCCGTCTCAATTTTATGTACGCGTTTAGGTAGTCGGTCTCGCATAAATATTCCTCGAAAATTAGGTATATTTAACATCTTAACATATTTTTTCAGATCCACGTCGGTGAGCGCTCGATTTGGTAATTTTACTAGTCACTTGCTGTTGGTGTTTTTATTCATGTATAGTCCAAGTCCCGTTCGATAGGGACGAAGATAGAGTCCCTTACCGAGGGCGATACTCTCCATAGCCTGATTGTGACGTTTAGATTCTTTAAGCTGGGAAGATGCCGCCTGAGAATCTCTTACAGCTTTCGCTATACCTGCAGATCCACCGGCTAGCGCTCCCAGAGCACTAAGTCCAGCTAATATTGGTATTAGCGGTAGAACGCCACCCGTCTTCGGTATAGGAATAACGCGAGCAGCCATCGGTGATATTTTTTTATCTTTTTTAATACGCTGTACTGCACGAGAGGCCTTTTTAATAGCATCTCCGACAGAGGGAGCTCCACGTACTAGTTTACGAATTTTATTGGATATTTTTTTAAACGTCATCGTACCGCCACATTTTCTTTTTTTACATCCCAAGCCTAATTTAACTTTAGCACTCATGATGCCTGCCACACCGGCTGCTGCCGCTCTTTCTCCGATGGACGAATCCCTAGCAAATACACGCTTCAGAGCACGTTTTGCCAATTCTTTATCGGCAATATGCCGTCCTTTCACATCATTGACTTTAGAATATTGTATGTCGTGGTCACGACACGCCTCATCTAGACCATTAATTCCGCGATCTCCTCGCGCCAGTCTTTTTTCTAATTTAGTACCCGGGCCGCAGAAACGATAGCCAGGGATATGGGCTTCGAAAGGTAATTTATTTATGAGAGTGTTTACAGCCATGTTACCTCTATCACATGTAATAGTAGACTGAGGTGTTACAGGTGATCGAAAGCTATTTATACTTAAACTCCTGGTGGAAATACCTCAGTGTCAATCATGCGTTTCATCAAGACAGGTAACAGTCTGAAAATCGATAATCTCGATTTCGACAGTCATGTGAAAAAAGATAGTAGACATGGTCCTCTGTTACCCGACAGCATCAGGTGTATCATATGCGGACCTTCAAATTGTGGGAAAACAAACATCGTGATAAGCCTGCTGACTCATCCACACGGCTTGCGTTTCAAGAATGTTTACGTCTACTCGAAATCTCTCTACCAGCCTAAATATGAATATCTTAGAAAAGTACTCGGCTCGATCGTGGGATATCATGAATTCAAGGATAGCGATGTAATAATGACGCCTGCGCAAGCTAAAATTAATTCCATTTTTATATTTGATGACGTAGCTTGCGACAATCAAAGTGTGATGCGTGACTACTTTAGCATGGGACGGCATAAACAGATAGACAGCTTCTATCTCTGTCAGACCTATACCCGCATTCCAAAACATCTGATAAGAGACAATGCAAATTTACTGATATTATTCAAGCAGGATGACATGAATCTTAGACATGTATATTCCGATCACGTTAATACCGATATGAGCTTTGAGGATTTCAAACATATGTGCTCGTTATGCTGGAAAGATAAATACGGATTCCTAGTGATAGATAAAGATAGCGATATTAAACATGGCCGATACAGAAAGGGGTTTGACGAGTATATATACCTGTGATTTTACTATCTCAATCAGTTGATAATTACACATGTTATCTGACGCACCTGTCGACATGGACATTACTAATAAAATTATCGAAGCTCGGAAAGCCGTAAAGCGCAAATTAGAGGCACTCAAAATGCACGATCCGCAAATCGAAAAGTCTTTTGCCCCAATCACCGCACCTTTACATTCAATAGCTAAACATATCAAGCTTGAGACGGACGAGAATTTAAACATTAAGAAAAAGTCTGAACCCTCAGAGGATGAAAAAAATATTAATATTACACCGTCGCCGTCGATTGTCGACTCTGAAGAAGGCGACCAGTCAGATGAGAAGTATCTTGAGAAATTTAGCGATCTGCCTAAAACGTATATATCTGAGATGATGCATGATACTGAAAATACACATGATTTTCGATATGGTGTACGATATAATCCCGAAGAAGATAAATATTATATTGGAAATTCTGCCATTCAGTTTGACGGTGACAATTTAATAATAAATAATAAAGAGTATCAGGGCACTCGCGGTCTTTATGAATTACTATTTAAAAAACGTTCGCATCACTATAACTATGATGATAAGAAACAGTACATTGATATTGTAAAAAGGACTAGCGCACATAAGAGAAATTATGATTCTGAAAAGCAAAAGTCTGGTAGTAAGAGCTGGAAGTACCTGCATATTATTAAACCGATGCTTTACGCTCGCGAACCTCGGCAACGTGCTCCTGGTAAAGTAAAAGGCGGTGAATTAATGATGTAAGTCACCGATAATGCTATTGATTACGTATATTGGGATGATCCTAATGAACTCGTCGATCGTCTTAGGCTTTTGATAGCTTCACAGGAGGCAGGCAATTCAAGTCATACGAATGAAATAAATAGAATTTTAGAGGAACTATTAGAAAGTAAAATAATCGAACCGCTGGATTAATTTAACAGTACGTAAATTATTGTTGAACTGTAAACATGTCTGCTATAAAAAGAGATACTGTTAATGAAATACATAAGCCGGCTAGAATTAACTTTAAGAGACGAAAAGTCGTAGTTAGAGGTTTAAATGAATTGCTTCAGGCTGACTTAGTCGAAATGATTCCATATGCTAATTACAATAAAAATTATAAATATATTCTCATTGTAATTGATGTTTTTTCAAAGTACGTATGGGCTGAACCAGTTAAATCTAAATCTGGCGTAAATGTTACTCGAGCTATGGAAAAAATATTAGTCGCAGATAAACGAATCCCCGTCAATTTAGAGACTGATAATGGAACCGAATTTTATAATATTAATTTTCAAAAATTAATGAAAAAATATAAAATTAATCATTATTCTTCGTATAGCACTAAAAAATGTTCAGTAGTCGAACGCGTAAATAGGACTATAAAATCTATGATGTATAAAGAATTTAGTATAAATGGTTCTTTTCGGTGGTATAATTTACTTGCTGATATTATTAAGAAATATAATAATACTAGGCATCGTACCATCGGCATGAAACCTGTAGATGTAAATAAAAAGAATGAAAAAATACTCTTGAAATCCGTTTACAATTATCCTACAATTACATACTCACAATTACCTAAATTTAAAATTAACGATCATGTGAGAATAAGCAAGTACAGAGGCGTGTTCGATAAAGGTTATACTCCTAATTGGTCTAATGAAATATTTACTATTTCAAAAATTAATTATACCAGCCCCATAACATACTTACTGACCGATGCACAGAAACAGCCAATAGAAGGATGCTTCTATACTGAAGAACTGCAGAAGGTTAAACATTCAGACATGTATCTCGTTGAGAAAGTTTTAAGGAAGAAAGGAAATAAGGTTTTCGTTAAATGGCTTGGATTTGACAGTTCCCATAACAGTTGGATTGAAAAAAGTAGCATTGTTTAATTTTTATGCACTTATATTAATTATTATTATTATTATTATTATTATTATTATTATTATTATTATTATTATTATTGTTATTATTATTATTATTATTATTATTATTGCTATTATTTTTATAGGTTATGTATTCCATGTACATATATAAGCTTTATTACTGTATTATGCGTTCAGATAAATAAAATATATTATAAAAATTAAATTATTTTTTTATTTTTCGTCTGGGGTGGCTTTATTTTTTAAGATTTAATTTTTTTGATTGCATATTTGAATTCAGCATTAAAAAACACTTAAAATGTAGCATGAACATTTTCGTTACAATAAACTTGAAAAATATGAATTTTTTCATTTTTTGCCTGGGCTGGCTTTATTTTTTAAGATTTAATTTTTTTGATTGCATATTTGAATTCAGCATTAAAAAAGACATAAAATGTAGCATGAACATTTTCGTTACAATAAACTTGAAAAAAAAAATCTGAATTCTTCATTTAATTAGGAAATGGGTAATAATAGTCAACCATTTTTTAAATTAATTTATTAATACATATAAGAAAGAGGTTACATGTTTTGCGATATAATAACAGAATATTTATGTTCAAGTACTGGATTAATTATTTGAGCGTATCGTAATATTTTAATTTGAAAACGATCTCGATCGCGGGCGTCTTGCATCCAGTTACCACATCTAGCAGTTCTATGGGCATAGCTCCAATGGTAAATGTGATGAATTTTAACGTCCTCGCTGAACTGAACTGTTCTTGGACTTCTTCGGCTGGATACTGACATGTTGAAATGTACGTAAAACTTCAACGTACTTAACGTCTTCTCCGAGTAATTTTAAATTGTTTATAAAGTGCTGTAACCTCTTCTTATATGTTTCGGGATCCATCTTTAGGACTCGATGAATTCAATGTTAGTGGTCGTGCCTGCTAGCCCTCTATATACTAAGTACACTTCTTTTAGTATAATGGTTTGTTGTAGCGTTACCATATCATCATCAGAAATAATGCGTGAGTATCTGGCTGGTAGACTCACTTTACAATTTTCGAGGATTACTTGGACCTGGATACCATACGGTGAAAGTGCTTTATATATATCTAGCACTTTATATTTTCTATCGACTTCCAGCTCATAGATTTTCATGAACGGCGTGACATGAGCTTCAACATTAATTTTTGCGAAAGACATTGCTGCTGCTGCTTGTATATATCGACTTTAAGATTGTGAATGAATGCAGCGATCTCAGGTCTTTACTTTTATGCTGTATTCCACCCCCACTTTTCGTATCGAGTAAGCAGAAAAATATGGGAAAAAATATGATGATTTCATTGTTTACATTATTTCTCTCCAAACCCTGAGACGCTCCTTATAATGGATCACGTGACTTATTAGTCATTGTATTATAACCGTCGGATGCTGTTATCTAAAGACAATTAATCACGTTTTAAATATACATATAGCCGTAGACAGTCGCATTTATTTACATTAACAATTTCCTGGAATCCGATAACGTCTCTGCATTTGGTCACAGTTTTAACATTCAAATATAAAATTTACGTATTGAAGTAGATGAATATTTATTCCATATATAAGACTTGTCTATTTAAACTCAATGATGGATGTCTGTAGCCATTTTCTTAACCTCTAACGCCCTCTAACGTAAACATGCAATACTATTCGCCAATAACTATAAACAATAAACGGTAGCCATCTTATTTTTATTACTAGATACACCATATCACTAGTACACCTTATATACTTATTTTTATTACTAAATACACCCTGTATACTTCTTTTATTACTAGATACATCCTATATACTCTTAGCCACGCCCTCTTAGATATAATCTCTTATCTTTAGCTATAATCTAATATCTAAGCTCGGGGATTGGGTCTCCCCCCTCCCATTAGGTCCTATCACCTATCATCTAAGAAGATCCCACCTCACACTACAACCTAGATAATAGGATCTATCATCTAGCATTATCTCACCTCACACTAGAACCTAGATCATAGGATCTATCATCTATCACCTGCGCACCCCCCGCGGGGCTTCGGGCGTGCTGACGTCACAGCTCCAGCTTGACCTTGAAGTGAGTTAGAACTCTCCTTACTTAACTACTTCGAGTAACATTTACGGCAGATTTAGATTTAACTGGTTCAGCCCATACGTACTTTGAAAAAACATCAATTACAATGAGAATATATTTATAATTTTTATTGTAATTAGCATATGGAATCATTTCGACTAAGTCAGCCTGAAGCAATTCATTTAAACCTCTAACTACGACTTTTCGTCTCTTAAAGTTAATTCTAGCCGGCTTATGTATTTCATTAACAATATCTCTTTTTATAGCAGACATGTTTACAGTTCAACAATAATTTACGTACTGTTAAATTAATCCAGCGGTTCGATTATTTTACTTTCTAATAGTTCCTCTAAAATTCTATTTATTTCATTCGTATGACTTGAATTGCCTGCCTCCTGTGAAGCTATCAAAAGCCTAAGACGATCGACGAGTTCATTAGGATCGTCCCAATATACGTAATCAATAGCATTATCGGTGACTTGCATCATTAATTCGCCGCCTTTTACTTTACCAGGAGCACGTTGCCGAGGTTCGCGAGCGTAAAGCATCGGTTTAATAATATGCAGGTACTTCCAGCTCTTACTACCGGACTTTTGCTTTTCAGAATCATAATTTCTCTTATGTGCGCTAGTCCTTTTTACAATATCAATGTACTGTTTCTTATCATCATAGTTATAGTGATGCGAACGTTTTTTAAATAGTAATTCATAAAGACCGCGAGTGCCCTGATACTCTTTATTATTTATTATTAAATTGTCACCGTCAAACTGAATGGCAGAATTTCCAATATAATATTTATCTTCTTCAGGATTATATCGTACACCATATCGAAAATCATGTGTATTTTCAGTATCATGCATCATCTCAGATATATACGTTTTAGGCAGATCGCTAAATTTCTCAAGATACTTCTCATCTGACTGGTCGCCTTCTTCAGAGTCGACAATCGAGGGTGACGGTGTAATATTAATATTTTTTTCATCCTCTGAGGGTTCAGACTTTTTCTTAATGTTTAAATTCTCGTCCGTCTCAAGCTTGATATGTTTAGCTATTGAATGTAAAGGTGCGGTGATTGGGGCAAAAGACTTTTCGATTTGCAGATCGTGCATTTTGAGTGCCTCTAATTTGCGCTTTACGGCTTTCCGAGCTTCGATAATTTTATTAGTAATGTCCATGTCGACAGGTGCGTCAGATAACATGTGTAATTATCAACTGATTGAGATAGTAAAATCACAGGTATATATACTCGTCAAACCCCTTTCTGTATCGGCCATGTTTAATATCGCTATCTTTATCTATCACTAGGAATCCGTATTTATCTTTCCAGCATAACGAGCACATATGTTTGAAATCCTCAAAGCTCATATCGGTATTAACGTGATCGGAATATACATGTCTAAGATTCATGTCATCCTGCTTGAATAATATCAGTAAATTTGCATTGTCTCTTATCAGATGTTTTGGAATGCGGGTATAGGTCTGACAGAGATAGAAGCTGTCTATCTGTTTATGCCGTCCCATGCTAAAGTAGTCACGCATCACACTTTGATTGTCGCAAGCTACGTCATCAAATATAAAAATGGAATTAATTTTAGCTTGCGCAGGCGTCATTATTACATCGCTATCCTTGAATTCATGATATCCCACGATCGAGCCGAGTACTTTTCTAAGATATTCATATTTAGGCTGGTAGAGAGATTTCGAGTAGACGTAAACATTCTTGAAACGCAAGCCGTGTGGATGAGTCAGCAGGCTTATCACGATGTTTGTTTTCCCACAATTTGAAGGTCCGCATATGATACACCTGATGCTGTCGGGTAACAGAGGACCATGTCTACTATCTTTTTTCACATGACTATCGAAATCGAGATTATCGATTTTCAGACTGTTACCTGTCTTGATGAAACGCATGATTGACACTGAGGTATTTCCACCAGGAGTTTAAGTATAAATAGCTTTCGATCGCCTGTAACACCTCAGTCTACTATTACATGCGATAGAGGTAACATGGCTGTAAACACTCTCATAAATAAATTACCTTTCGAAGCCCATATCCCTGGCTATCGTTTCTGCGGCCCGGGTACTAAATTAGAAAAAAGACTGGCGCGAGGAGATCGCGGAATTAATGGTCTAGATGAGGCGTGTCGTGACCACGACATACAATATTCTAAAGTCAATGATGTGAAAGGACGGCATATTGTCGATAAAGAATTGGCAAAACGTGCTCTGAAGCGTGTATTTGCTAGGGATTCGTCCATCGGAGAAAGAGCGGCAGCAGCCGGTGTAGCAGGCATCATGAGTGCTAAAGTTAAATTAGGCTTGGGATGTAAAAAAAGAAAATGTGGTGGTACGATGACGTTTAAAAAAATATCCAATAAAATTCGTAAACTAGTACGTGGAGCTCCCTCTATCGGAGATGCTATTAAAAAGGCCTCTCGTGCAGTACAGCGTATTAAAAAAGATAAAAAAAAATATCACCGATGGCTGCTCGCGTTATTCCTATACCGAAGACGGGTGGCGTTCTACCGCTAATACCAATATTTGCCGGACTTAGTGCTCTGGGAGCGCTAACCGGCGGATCTGCAGGTATAGCGAAAGCTGTAAGAGATTCTCAGGCGGCAGCCTCCCAGCTTAAAGAATCTAAACGTCACAATCAGGCTATGGAGAGTATCGCCCTCGGTAAGGGACTCTATCTTCGTCCCTATCGAACAGGACTTGGACTATACATGAATAAAAACACCAACAGCAAGTGACTAGTAAAATTACCAAATCGAGCGCTCACCGACGTGGATCTGAAAAAATATGTTAAGATGTTAAATATACCTAATTTTCGAGGAATATTTATGCGAGACCGACTACCTAAACGCGTACATAAAATTGAGACGGGCATTGTGAACTTGGATAGTGATAGCGGTAATGGTACTCATTGGACTGCATACTTTAAGAACGGTTCGAAAGCCGTTTATTATGATAGTTTTGGTAATTTACAGCCTCCTCTCGAATTAATAAAATATTTAAATTGTTCTATTGAATACAATCACAAGCAGTATCAGTCTTATGACACAGTAAATTGTGGACATCTGTGTTTACAATTTCTATATAATGCGTCATGCTTTTAAGTCACGTTCATTCTCAGAGCTAACCTTGAAGCCGCAACATGTCTTGTACGTTTACATTATCCGGCAAATCATCTAATTTAACCGCGCACTTTTCCCCACCCATAGACCTTGAAGACGGCGCTGAATATTCGCTTGCTTTAATAAATTTCGAGGCGTATAACTCCATACCGAACATAGACGCTACAAATAATCATATATATTATGATACAGACGATAAGTTTATAAAAATTCCGGAGGGCTCGTATGAAATAGAAGATATAAATAATTACGTAAGAAAGCATTTTATTCTGAATCATGGTAACGATGGTCATATTTCTATAGTATCCAATAAAAATACGTTAAAAGTGGAAATAAAATCCAATAAGATGATAAATTTTGAAAAGGCCTGCGGTATTGGCAGTTTGTTAGGATTTACATCTCGTCGTCTAAAACCGCTCGAGAAACATATATCTGATTTCCCGGCAAAAATTCAAAAAGTAAACGCTATATGCGTGGAGTGTAATCTCATCACGGGCAGTTATATGAATGATAGATCTGTACACGTTATTCATGAATTTTTTCCTAGCGTGCCTCCCGGCTATAAAATAATAGAGTGTCCCGCTAATGCAATTTACCTGCCGATTAATAAGAGGCATATAGATAGCATATCAATTAAGATAGTCGATCAAGACGGTGATCTTGTTAATTTCCGTGGCGAGGTCATCACGGTAAGACTGCACTTGAAGAAGAATGGGTCTTAGTTTCCGAAATAGTTTAAAAGGAACACCTGCTCGCGCTCGAAACAGTTCACCTGTAACCTTCAAGGCGTTAACATCTAAAAATAGACGTTTTCTTTACTCTCTCGGTTACAAAGTGCTAATATGAATCCGAATATTTTAAACGTGTTTGAGAAGCCTACGTTTGAAACCGCGATAACTAATTTTGAAAATCATAGTCATGGACCATATTCAATCAGAAATTTAAATAATAACGACGAAATTCGTATACCCATTCAGCAGCAAGATGTGTATACTGCGCCGTATGCTAGTTCGCTGTATATGCGGGGCCGGTTACTTAAAGAGGATGGTACGGTTTCGAACACAGCGGTCTTTGATAAAATGGGGTTATTGTATCTGTTTGACGAGATACGATACGAAGTGAGCGGTAAAATTGTGGACAGCAGTAGAAATCCAGGCCTCGCGACTGTTATGAAGGGATATGCATCATTCACTCCGAATGACGCGAATCACTTAGAAAATGCTGGGTGGACTGATGTGGATGATAATTTTGCAGACGAGAACGGTTACTTTGACGCATGTATACCTTTAAAAATATGTCTGGGGTTCGCAGAGACCTTTGAAAGAATTATTTTAAATGTCCGTCAAGAGCTGGTACTCGTTCGCAGTAGTATTGATACAAACGCAATCATAAATCTTGTAGCCGATGAAAAGATTAAAGTAGAATTGGAAATCGTTCAATGGCGTGTACCACACGTGACTGTATCTGACGTTGAGCGATTAAAATTAATGAAATATCTAGAGAGGAATATCGATTTGCCTGTACCGTTTAGAAGCTGGGAATTACATGAATACCCCATGCTGATGGAATCGCAGACGCATACTTGGAATATTAAAACTTCGTCTCAGTTAGAGACACCGCGATATATTATTTTCGGCCTTCAAACGGGTCGTAAAAATGTAGTCGCTAAACGTATGAGTGAATTTGATCATTGCGAGTTGACTAATTTTAAACTTTTTTTAAATTCGGAATCATATCCCTATGATAACTTGAATATTAATTTTGAGAAGAATTTCTGTGCTACTCTGTATGAAATGTTCTGTCAATTTCAGAAATCTTATTATGAAAAAGAAAATGAACCTCTGCTTACTAAATATAAATTTAAAACTAAAGCTCCTCTGGTAGTTATCGACTGTTCGTGTCAGAATGAGGTTGTAAAGTCGAGTGCAGTGGACATTAGGCTGGAATTTAGCACTAATAAAAATATTCCGAAAGACACTGCTGCATATTGTCTTATAATTCATGATAGATTGATTTATTACAATCCTTTAACCAGTATAGTTCGTCCATACTAATATGTATATAATAGACGTGCAGGGCTTCCAGCATAAAAAGGAGTTAGCTTTTACATGTAAAGAAATTTCAATTTTTAATATTACCGATGCCTCGTGTGTACATCGGATAATTAAACCGACTGTTAGTTACGGGCTTCTTACACACAATATTCAGAAGCAAATTAATTGGATAACTGATCATGTGCACGGTCTCCAATGGTCCACGCCTTATGATAATCTCCGGTACGGCGATCTGCAGGACTTCATCGACAGCCACGTACTTGAGAGAGAAGCAAAAGTTTATGTCAAGGGACTGGAAAAGAAGCGATGGCTTCAGCATTATCTGTCTAATAATAATAATATTATAGACTTATATAATTGTAATAATATGAATAGTTTAATGTTAAATAATTTAGAATATCATTGTCATAAACATATTAATAATCATTTACGCTGCTCTAGGCAGAATGTCTACTCGATATATCAGTGGTATATTGTAAATAAAGATAAGGATTTTGAATAAACAAATTTATGCTAACCATACTGGCTTTTATTTCTGTATACATGTGTGCGTGTATGAATGACTAGTGGGGTGGGGGGGCAGAGAGAGAGAGAAGTGGGGGGAGAGCTCTCGCCTCGAGTCAGAGCGCGGTGATCAGTTAGACGTTGCAAAGATGCACAATCAAACGGGGCTTAGAGAGCTGATAGCGGGCAATATTTGCCAATGTTCAATGTGTCAAGTCCCACCGGAGGGCTGGAGGTACCTGGGGCTGCCTCAGCCCCAGGACCCCGTAACGCAACCGCCACCACCACAGCCACCACAGGAGATGCCCCGGCTGATACTCTTAGCCGACATCATGAAAGGTATTTAAAATATTTTTTCCGTTTCGTATAACTCAATACTTATAGATATTTTTTTAAATTGTTACAGACTCCATTGAACTCAGAATTTCTTCGGAGATTTGGAGAGGTCGATCTGTCAGCCGGCGAGACCAATAAATTTCTTTTTTTAATTAACATACGATCTGCCCTCCTGCCGGATAGCCAGACCAGTGTTTTTATTATTTTATTAATTCTACACAATTTTAATTATAATTTTTTTATATTAATAAAAAATGTTATTAATAATCTTTTTTTATTTCAATGAGTTGATAGCATCTCATACTTATTAAGTGTCTGAACAGCTCGAACAGCTCCAACAGCTCGAACAGGTGTAACAGGTACCGTACCTGTTACACCTGTTGGAGCTGTTGGAGCTGTTCGAGGTGTTGAAACTGACCCTATATAATACACGTATATGTATATGTATATGGGCTGCTTGAACAGCTCCAACAGCTCCAACAGCTCCAACAGGTGTAACAGGTACGGTACCTGTTACACCTGTTGGAGCTGTTGGAGCTGTTCGAGCTGTTGGAGCTGGTCATATATAATACATGTATATGTATATGTATATGGGCTGTTTGAACAGCTCGAACAGCTCCAACAGCTCCAACAGGTGTAACAGGTACCGTACCTGTTACACCTGTTGGAGCTGTTCGAGCTGTTGAAACTGACCCTATATATTACATGTATATGTATATGTATATGGGCTGCTTGAACAGCTCCAACAGCTCCAACAGCTCCAACAGGTGTAACAGGTACCGTACCTGTTACACCTGTTCGAGCTGTTGGAGCTGTTCGAGCTGTTGGAGTTGACCATATATAATACATGTATATGTATATGTATATGGGCTGCTTGAACAGCTCCAACAGCTCCAACAGCTCGAACAGCTCCAACAGGTGTTACAGGTACGGTACCTGTTACACCTGTTGGAGCTGTTCGAGCTGTTGGAGCTGTTCAAGCTGTCTCACCTGCCTCTCTCATGATCATCATGTCAGGATAGGTATTAGGAAATAAAAACACACATTTTATAAATAATTTAATTTATTAAATGTAAAATATTTATATTACAATACTTTAATACTAATTACAAAAAATGTAGACGAACTATGTCAAGCGTCTTAACATAATCTTCTAAGGTAGTCGATGGCTAGTGCCCGCTGTCTGGACCAGAGCTCCAACCAATCGGCTGCCCAGAGCGACCTTTGGATATATTATCCTCCAGCCATTTTATTAACTGCTTATGCTCTTCATTGAAATTAGTATCTAATTTGAAATGTATATTATTCCTACCAATTACTCGAAACAAAATTTCAAGAAATTCGTATTGTGTAAAGTAAGCTGCCTCGCAAAATGCTTTATTAATCGACCAATCAATACTTTTATAATTATCAGAAATATTTTTAGCCGGGTACGATTTCGAATAAAAATCAATTGACATATAATCATCATTACACGTTAATAATTCTTCTAAAAAAATTCTAAAATAACTATTATTCGCGGCGGGATAATGTCTGTTAATTACTTCTCGTAATCGATACACGGTAAGGTGAGTAATACATTCTCTTTGGAAAATATATTCCAACTGCTGAATAAAAATATCGTTTTGAAGTTTTTTCGTAAATATTTTTTTCATTAAATCGAAATTAGAACTATCTCTTAAAGCCATCCAGTATAAAGCTTTGTCCGGTATAACAATCTTTTCTAAAATTTTATGAACTAATTGATAATTACCCCGATTCAATGCATTTTGAATGTACCTCTCATATACGTCGCGAGTGATAAGTACAAGCTTGTACTGCAATTCTTTTTCTAACCCGTCCATCGCGATCAAAGTCTCTAAAGTAAATGAATCCGAACGGCTACTGCCAAGCGCTTCACTGCGTCGATGACGTCATCTGACGAGCTGAGACTTGTTGGAAATTATATCCCCAAGGTTTCGTATCGGTATTTATATAATTTATAATTCTTTTATCATCATACGGACTGAGTGCCACCTTATTCTGTTGATAGTATATATTTCATGTTTCTTTGATCGAATTAATCGCTGCTCTTTGGTCAAAATTTCTTTATTAAATAGACAATTCGTAAAGTCTTCAAATGTAATTTTTCTGATTATCTAAGAGGAATGGATACCTCTAGATATCATTATCTACCTATGACTACGGCTATATTATTATATGATGGAATATAGTAAAAATCATAACGATGTTGTACGTCTAACAGGTAACCAAGACAGATGGCGTAATGCTGTCATACGTTCCATACAGCAAGCAGAAGTCCAGTAGGATAATTCATGAATGTGAATCGATGTAAATAATAAGAACACCATAATATATCCCTGTTAACCAGCGTCTTTGTAGAAAATTCAATTAGCTGATTGATGAATGACACATTGCCTCACCATCTTCGTATTCTATCTTGAGAACAGAACGCGGGATATTCAAATCATATGTATAAAATAATCAAGTACTTAACTCGTTTAAAAAATATCATTAGTTCGAGGATGCCGATGTGAGGTGAAGTACGGTACCGGTTTCAGTGGTGAGAAATCGATCAGTGAAGTTAAGGCACGCTGTTTGAGTCCGATACTTGGATGGGTGATCGTATCTCATCTCGCCGTCCTAGTTAAGTGGTGAGGTAGCATTAGCTAAACTTCGCCAGGACGTTAATATAAATAGTACAAATAAAAATAAAAAATAGTAATGTAAATGTCTTTTACGAAAGCTAAAATTAATTCTATTTTACCTTTTGATGGCGTAGCTAGTGACAAGCAAAGATTGATACAAGAGACCTTTAGCATGAAAACGATAGATATACGGCTTCTATCACAGTCATGCCTATACGCACATCTGATAGAAAAAATACTAATTTTTAAATATTCAAGCAGGTTCCATTATTATTCTATATATTTTATTTCCGTATAAGCGTCCGTATAAGCGTCTCTATTACAGTATTATGTATTTAAATAAATGAAATATATTATGAGTTTTTCACATTTTTGTCTGACGTGGCTTTATTTTACAAGACTGAATTTTTTTGATGACATATTTGAATTCGGCATTAAAAAACACAGAAAATGTAGCATGAACATTTTTAATGCAATAAACTTGAAAAATCTGAATTTTTCATTTTTCGCTTGGGGTGGATTTATTTTTTGAGATTTAATTTTTCTGATTGCATATTTGAATTCAGCATTAAAAAACAAATACATTGTAGCATGTACAATATTCATTTCGATGAATTTAAAAAAATGATTTTTTTATTTCATCCGAGGCGGCTTCAACATGAATGTTAGAATACTAATTTCTTTGACTTAATGACTGCCAATAAAGTGAGCTTCTAGTGTTTAGTTTTATGTGATACTTCACCCACCACTTCCCGATGTCTTATAAATGTAAATATATTAATGAAAAATAAATTAATTGACTGCATTAATATATTAGCTTCCCTAGAATAAATGTCAGGATCCGAACCTATGCTTCCATACGAAAATTAAAACTTAAATTCGATGTCTTAAGCCACCGACTTCTTTAGAGATTTTTAGATTTGATATTATGAATTAAGAAATTCCTCAAAACTGATATCTCAATCGCACTGCTTACAATTGTTTGTTCTAGCCTA
This sequence comes from Rutpela maculata, assembly GCA_936432065.2. NCBI lineage: Eukaryota > Metazoa > Arthropoda > Insecta > Coleoptera > Cerambycidae > Rutpela > Rutpela maculata. Next base: position 91,019,366 of record OW386292.2, on the reverse strand, counting down.
ATATTTTAATATTTCTGTATTAATTATTAAAATATTACTATTCACTTCATTATCGGTATTTACTTTAGTCACTTAAATTATAAAGTACTGATATTTCTTGATATATTATAATGTCCGGTTCTTAACTGAAAATATCTGCAATTGTATTAAAAATGTCAATCATATTGTTTACACTATTTTTACATTTTTAATTACGTACAGTTCCTTTCAGTTCGCTGTCTTCATCTAAAGTAATTAAGCTGCACTAAGCGTTTACATATACCTACTGCTGGGAGTCATTTTAATAATCAATCAGTCGTTGTTCATATTAAGAAATTCCTCGAAACTGATAACGCCTCTGCATTTGACCGCAGTTTATACATTCAAATCCATACCTATCTTCTGAAGCAGACAACTACAATTTTTCCTCATATAAGACTTGAATACATATATCGATGATGGTTTTATCATTATTATTAATATTATTATTGTCATTATTATTATTAATATTTATTTACATAGACATGTGGCCATAAATAATCGCTTCTATTAGCCATTTTACTCATATATTAACACATGCTCTTCTTAGACCGACCTCTAGTATAAATATTTGATAGCTCCACTCCTCACAATGTAGACTGGGAGATGACGCTGCTTTTATACTCGGCGGTCGAGAGTCACGTGACTTTGCAATGGACGATTTCTAAAAGGCCCCAGAATTTTCATAATCTGTTCGTCTTTTACATATAAAACAATGTTAAATTGCTATATCGCTGCGGGTGGCTACATATTCCCATAAGAAACCATGTATTGTAAGACACAAAATTCTGCATCTTTACCATATACCCATCTTATGTTAGTAGACTATCAGAAATGATTTCATTTGTTTACATTAACAATTTCCTGGAATCCGATAACGGCTCTGCATTATATTCTTATTACATTGAAATCTAAACGTAGAGAAGCGAACGAATATTTATCTTATATAAAACTCGGGCTAAAGAGTCTTGTCTGAAAAGCGTTTATATTTAGTCTCGATATTTCCTTTGATCTAGCCGCTGTAGTTATCTAAAGGTAATTAATCACGTTTTAAATATACATATAGCCGTAGACAGTCGCATTTATTTACATTAACAATTTCCTGGAATCCGATAACGTCTCTGCATTTGACCGCAGTTTTACATTCAAATCTTAACATATAGAAGTAAATGAATATTTATCTCATAATTATAAGACTTGTCTATTTAATCTCAATGATGGACGTCAGCAGCCATTTTCTTAACGCCCACTAACGTAAACATACAATACTATTAGTCAATAAACGGCAGCCATCTTATTTTAGACACACCCTGTATACTCTCAGCCACGTCTTTTTAGATATAATCTCTTATCTAAGCTCAGGGATTGGATCTCCCATCTCCCCCCTCCCATTAGGTCCTACCACCTATCATCTAAGAAGATCCCACCTCACACTACAACCTAGATAATAGAATCTATCATCTAGCATTATCTCACCTCACACTAGAACCTAGATCATAGGATCTATCATCTATCACCTGCGCGCCCCCCGCGGGGCTTCCGGAATGATGACGTCACACAGAACTCCGATTGCTACTCTACTGACGGGTTTGGTCTCATTTCGGCCTTACTTAACTACTAAAGAAGCGGAGGAGACGAATTCTAGATACCCCAAAAATAGGTGGATTTCTACCACTTTTGTTGCCTCTTTTGGGGGCACTAGGAGCTATAGGAGGTGGTGCAGCTGGCATTGCAAAAGCAGTTAATGACGCTAAGTCAAATCGTGAACAGGTTGCTGAACAGAAGAGACATAATTTAGCAATGGAGCAAGCCACAAAAGGGAAAGGTTTATACTTGGGTCCTTATAAAAAAGGCTCTGGACTATATTTGAAAACTTATCCAAAAAACTCCCAATAAAGCTGCCTCACCGACCACTCACTAATTTAGATCTAATGAAATATTCGCAAATGCTTAAAATTCCTCATTTTCGCGATATATTTATGAGAGATACGCTTCCCAAAAAAATAAAGAAGAATGAAACTGGTATAATAAATCTAGATACGGATGATGGAGAGGGCACTCACTGGGTAGCGTACGCCAAGGAAAACAAAGAAATAATTTATTTTGACAGTTATGGAAACTTAAGACCTCCAGAAGAATTAATAAAATATTTTTTAAGTGACGGCGATTGAATACAATCAGATATAATTATGACTCTGTGCAAAATTATAATTCATATATCTGTGGACATTTATGTTTATTTTTTTTGTATAATCAATATAAATAGCAGACTGTTTGATGGTGGGAGGTGAACTCCACCTGATCTCGTCGTAGATCATTAATTCATAGGGGAAAAAGAGTAGAATAGCCACCTACCATGCATTTCTCAGTGAGTGGTGAGCGGTGAGGATCCCTAAATTAATTGTGATATAACATATTTACAATTCTTTTGATATCATGCAGAAAATGTCATCCAAATTTTACAATAAAAATAATTGCATGATAGATTTTTCAATTGTATCAAATAATCCAGTAATATATAAGTCTTTCGATGAACGTTTATTATCATTTGAAAAATGGAATGGTACTGTGGAACCATCAGAACTTGCTCTAGCAGGATTTTATTACAGTGGCTGCCATGATGTAGTCAGATGTTTTTGTTGTGGAGTCGAGATTTATAGATGGGAGGCGTGTGACATACCTATAAATGAACACTTGAAATATTCAGCAGATTGTTCTTATGCAAAATTAATGAGAAGCCTATTGCTGCGAAATATAAAGGAGCACACATGTATAACAAAAAATCATATGGTTGGTTTTAGAAGAGGTTTCACGTGGCTTGTGACCATAAGCTTGCATGTAATAAGTATCTATATGTTTATGATACTTAACATACATTTATAAAAAACAATATATACGTCTGTACCAATATATTGGATATTATGCCTGTCTGTACATGGATTTGTCTCAGATGTAAAAGTGTTTTAGAGGAATATAATGCACCCATGGATAATAAAATATATACTGTTTGTAGCAATTGTGATGTAAGTGATAGAAGGGCACACGCTGCCTAATCTGTTGATATTTTATAACATAATTTATGTATGTATGCAATAAGCATCTGTATATTTATGAATGTAACTTAGAGAGTAATTTATAATAAATACCTTAATAATAAATAATTTGTTTCAATATTTTTCAAATTATCCACTTTTCCTCATCATTCAGTTCTATAGTTATACTTCAGGCAGTGATTTTTTCAAATTTGAAGAATAATTGATTTCTTCAACTTCATTCTACCAACATTTCACAAATTAACACCCCCCTCCGCCTAATTATATATATTTTCTTGTAACTCACGAATTACTATATAAAATAATAAAAGAGAATATAACTTAAAAAAATTTATTAAAAAAACATATTTTTGAAACTACAAAAAAAAACACCCCTTAAATTTACAACAGACTAAAAATATTAAATAAAACTAAACTAAACTAATCACTAACCTACACTATGCTACACTTCAGTCAAAGGGCATATTGGCCATAAAGGCGTGGCACTTTTTGAGCTCCACGTCAACTACACCGACTTTCGCCTCTACCGTATCGGCTTCTTCAGCAATAAGTTGCTGCCGGTGGCGAAGTCGGTGCAGATGCTGGAGCATTTTTGATTTTGATAGTTTCAGTTTGTGAGAGTACTTATTCGCCCTTTTCACCATGCACTCCCGCACTTCACGTTTGAATTTTTCTCTTTCATTGTTCACTGCCGCCTCCTGCTTCGCGACGTCGCACCGCACAAGGTCCAGCCACCCGTCCATTTCAAATTGGAGAGGGGCCTCTCCCTCAGCCTCTCGCTGCACCGTCCACGGAGATCTATCGTCTGTTGTGGTCCCAGTCAGTTCCTCTCCGAAGGACGACACCGCTGCGCTCCTCCCCACATCTGATTTTGGCAAAACTATAAGGAAAAAGAAAGTTAGATATCCAATTATTCAATACCGAAGAATCAGTACCTGGCTGTTGTGGTCTCGATGGCGCCCCAATGGGCCTGAGGTCCGTGAAAGATCCGGCCAGAATCTCGATGCCGGATCCGATGCTCCTAGCCGACCGCTCCCGGTTCATTAACTGAGCCATCTCTTCCTCAAAGGAGCAGTCGGAAAATTGATCGTCTTCTTTGCTCCCTAGGCCTCTTGGGTAGAACATATCTCCACCAGACATCTTATTTTTAGCAGGAAACAGCAGAAATATAAACGTGAAGCGCGGTGCACGAAAACGCGGCGAATTAAATTTAAGTCTATTTAAAAAAAACTAACACTTAAAAATAATAAATTAACACTTAAAAATAACTTACGAACAAATTAATTAAAAAGCAAAAATTAAAAAAAAATAAAAAATTAATATTAGACATTTCTTAAATACAGTTATTTGATATCGAATATATAGTTCCTTGTAAAACTATAATCTACAATGCTGTGTCCTCAGTGTGGAAAACAATTTTCATCAAAAAGTAGTTTGTCACGTCATCGTCGGGAAAGCTGTCCCTACAGAGAAATAAGGGCACATAGTACCCCTAAAAGAATCAAATTAAACAATTTACAGACTAAAAAATATAATAAGGAATCCCAAAATCTTCCTGGCCCTTTTGGTGTGCAGTATCATGCTAAAAAATGTAATAAGGAATCTGAAAATCTACGCATCTCCGATGGTGGTCATATAAAAAGCTCAGGAGGTTATTATTAATTGCCCACAATGTTATGAAAAAATGCCTAAAAATAAATTAATGGGACATTTAAAAAGTTCATCTTACAAGAAAGTGATCAATATTGTGGAAGATGGGGTAGAAAAACTTCATAGCGCATTCAAGAACCGAATTTCGAGCTACCGTTTTTCCACAAAGAATCAGTGCACAGATATCACCCAGTTTTTGGAAGAAGTAAAAATGAAAGTTATCTCAGTGATTGAGACATATATTAAAACATTCTTCAGCTTAAAAATTAATATGGAATTATTTGGGCTATACGTTATTGAGGAGAAAGAAATGTCAGACATAAAGTCATTCAATACTAAAAATAAAGTTGTGACGCACTCATTGAATGTATTAAATCTGTATAATGAGTTCAAAGAAGAGATCATTGAGAAAGCATCAACCTTTCAGGAGCGAGACTCAGGTATGTGTAACAAATTTATTTTATCGTATGATTTCTGCAGTTTAATTTTTTTACATGACTATTAATTATTTTTTAGGATGGGCTCTGAAGCACGTTAGTTTTCTTGAAGTCAATCTCAACAAATACAACCCATTATTCGCATCATCATACATTAGGTTACCTAAATTTATTGAAAATAAGAGAGCTGTTTTAAATATTCAAAATAATGATGACAAGTGTTTTGCTTATGCCGTCAATGCTGCGATTTTTCCAGCCAATGGGCCTCCGCATGAAGTATCATCCTATCCTCATTACGGAACATTGCTAAATTTTGAAGGTATCGATTTTCCTGTTAAATTAAATGATATTCATAAATTTGAAATTTTAAATAATATCTCTATAAACGTATTCGGGGTAAATAATCAATATAAAGATGGTAAAATGGTCAGTGAGATTGTAGGCCCCTTACATTTCACAAATAAAAAACAAAATACACATGTAAACTTATTACTCATTGCTGATGTTGAAGGTAATACTCATTACACCCTTATTAAAGACTTATCTCGATTAGTCTCTAGCCAAAGATCTAAACATCACGGTCGAAATTATATTTGTGATGGTTGCCTACTATTTTTTAATTCTCCTGAGAAATTGTATGCTCATGAAAGAAATGACTGTAATCATTTATGTACCATTTTACCCGATACAGATCCACAAATCAATAAATGTGGGGAATTAATTGCAGGAAATATTCTGAAATTTGTTAATTTTGAGAAACAATTGCCGGTTCCTTTCGTTGTATATGCAGATTTTGAAAGTTTATTAAAGCCAATTCATTACAATGAACCATCTGATAGTAAATCCTTCTCCGTTAAAACGTACCAACATGAGCCGTATTCATTTTGCATCTACTTAAAGTGTAGTTTTGATGATAATCTTTCCAAACTTGAATATCGAGGTGTTGATGCTGTGGAAGTATTTGTGAAAAGATTAGATGAACTTGTCTTACAATTATATCAAAATCACTTAAAAAATATAGTTGAAATGAAACCATTATCACAGAATCAACAAGATATTTTCAATAAGAGTCAAATTTGTCATATCTGCGATAAACCTTTTGAGAATGGTGATGAAAGGGTCCGCGATCATTGCCACATTACCGGTAATTTCAGAGGAGCTGCTCATTCTCATTGTAATTTAAACTTTAAAATACCTAAATTTATACCAGTATTCTTTCATAACTTAACTAATTACGATTCTCATTTATTTATTAAAAAATTAGCTTTGAAACGAGAAAGTATTCAAGTTCTTGCACAGAATAAAGAAAAATATATTACGTTTTCCAAACAAATTCTTGTAGATAAATCTAATGACAAAAAACCGAAGAAAATTTTCATAAAACTAAGGTTTGTCGATTCTTTTCGCTTTTTACCTGCATCTTTGGATAAACTAAGTCAAACGCTAGAAACACATCAATGTCTCGAAGTAAGAAAATTTTATACCGATGACAAACAATTCAATTTATTAAGACGTAAAGGTGTCTTTCCATATTCCTACGTAGATTCGCTGGAAAAATTGGATGAGGGCAAATTACCCTCACAGGATGAGTTTTTTAATATCTTGAGTGGTGACTCAATTTCTCAGGAAGATTATGATCGGGCTTGTGATGTGTGGCATACATTTAATTGTCGAACTCTTGGTGAATATTCAGACATTTATTTAATATCAGATGTATTGCTTCTTGCTGATATTTTTCAAAATTTTCGACAGATATGTCTTCAGACATATAAATTAGATCCTGCACAATATTTAACTGCACCATCCTTGAGTTGGGACGCCATGTTACGAAAGACTCGCATTGAGCTGGAACTTCTAACTGACATTGATATGCTTCACTTTTTTAGAAAGGGAATACGTGGTGGTGGTGTTAGTCAATGCAGCAATAGAAAAGCCATTGCAAACAATCCATTTATTCCCGATTATAATTCATCAGAACCAACGTCATATATATTATATTTAGACGCCACCAATATGTACGGTTCTTCAATAAGTCAATGTTTGCCCACAGGAGATTTTCGATGGTTAAATGATTATGAAATCGAAAACTTCGATTGTACTATCTTTGGTGATGATTCACCAAAAGGGTATGTACTAGAAGTGGATTTAGAATATCCGCAACATTTGCATGATAATCATAACGATTTACCATTTTGCCCTGAAAACATTGTGCCTCCTGGCTCCAAAAATTCAAAATTAATTCTAAATTTGCATGATAAACAAATATGTTCTCCATTATCGAAATTTGAAACAGTGCTTGGAACATGGGTTAATACTTAGGAAAATATATAGAATCATAGAATTTTCACAATCTGCTTGGTTAAAAACATACATCGATTTGAATACTGAACTGAATTCTTCAAAAAATGCGTTTGAACGAGATCTTTTTAAATTTTTAATAAATTCAATATTTGGGAAGACAATGGAAAATGTTGACAATAGGGTTGATGTAAAATTAGTATCGCATTGGAGAAATAGCATAGGTAGTGTGGGTGCCGAAGGACTTATTGCAAAACCCAATTTTAAATCATGTACAGTATTTCCAGAAAATTTGGTAGTGGTGCAAATGTCCTTATTGAAAATATTTTACGACAAACCGCTCTATATAGGCTTCACCATTTTGGATATCTCTAAAACAATAATTTAGAACTTTTTTTATAACTTCATAAAGAAGCAATATGATGACAAAGCTATTCTGTGTTATACTGACACGGACTCTTTAATTCTAGAAATTTACACAAATAATGTTTATGACGATATTCAAAAAAATATAGAATTATTCGACACATCAAATTTTTCGATTCCAAATGTACACAACATTCCGAAAACGCAATCAGTCATAGGTAAAATGAAGGATGAATACGCGGGTATGCCAATAGAAGGCTTTTTTTGTACCGGGGCAAAAGCTTACTGTGTTAAAGTAAACGATAGCGTCACAAAGAAAGCCAAGGGTGTTTCAAAAAGTGTTATAAAGAATCAATTACATTTGGTTGATTATAAACAAATAGTAGAAGACGGCGGTCTCATATATCGAAAAATGTATGTATTCTCTTCACATCTGCATACAATATATACCGAGTTGAAAAATAAAGTTGCGCTTTCCGCACAAGATGATAAGCGATATGTTATACCTAGCAGCACAAAAACTCTAGCATGGGGGCATTACTCTATTCGTAATTTATACGATAACACTGACCATAATACAGCTGAACATAATTTAACGGTTCTTTTAAGATTAGCTAATGCGATTATTGAACAGGAAAATCATGATATCGACTTTGACTTAGATTTATTGTAAGTTTTTTGTTTTAATGTTAAAATTATTTGTAATTTCAATTTATAAAAACTGTTATTTTTTATATCATTACCAATTTTTTTTGTTTGTATAAAGATATATCAAATAACTGTATTTAGGTAATGTCTGAAATTAATCAAATAAATGATTTATTTTAGTTTTATATTTCATATTCTATTACACATATCCCATTAGATAAGTAATGACACATATTTCCTATTTTTTGGAACATATTGTACAACATACAATGTGGAGTAATACTGTCAGTACAATGAACTGCTGACATAAGTTGAATAGAAATATCTGATGTGCAAGTAAAAAAAACTGCTAACTTTGCAAGTTGAATGAACTGCTGACATAAGTTGAATAAAATATCTGATATGTAAGTAAAATAAACTGTTAACTTTGCAAGTTGAATGAACTGCTGACTTCACAAATGTGGTGAAACAGGTGTGAGGTATTTCACGTGTATCTGAAGTAAAGTGGGAGGTATGATCTTTCATTATAAAACATGAACATGAATTGAAGTGATTAGTTGACCGTATCATCATATCCGAAAAAAGAAAAAAATAGTAACGAAAGATGTGGATGTGTTACGTTAAGGAAGTTGAGATTACTGATTTGGAAAGTGGTGTCAGACATTTAAGCCAAAAGTTCTCAAATCTTCAGTTTGATGCAGAACATGAGGCAGTATATGGGATGGGAAGATTTTACTCCGAGGATGAATGTAACGAACTAGCGATGACATACTAAGTGGGTCACGGAGTTTGTCAGAAGTTTTTAAAAGAAAGAATATGCGAGAAGTGCCTTGTCCAGGAGCTGGTGAAATTGGGTTTACATCAATTTCTGCAAGTAATAAAACAGTATTTGAAGCCGGATCTTGCAAACATGGTAGATCTTCAAGACAAAGATAATTGAATTAATTAGATAATATTTAAAAATTGCATTCAATGTAATATTTTTTATTATCTTCAAGTATTAAAATAAAAAACAAAAAAATCCATTTTAGTATTATTTATTAACACAGAAATAAAAATTTTCATACAAATAATAGACATTAGAAAGTGCACACATGCATTTATTATTTGAGTGATAAAAACATTTTGGGGTAGACTTTCTTAAAGTTGGTTGTTCATCTAGTTCTAAAACAGGTTGGGAGATAAATTGTCTCATGTAGTCTGCCTTTTCATGTCCTTTTACATAAACACAATCAACCCCCGAAGTCAAATTTTGAATAATTTTGCTGAATAAGTGCAGTGGTGTAAATCCATCACCCCATTTAATACCATGGTGATTGTTTGTTAACCAGTGAACTTGTTTTTGTAATTCCGGTGAAAGCATCTCAAATGGATAAGGTGGTTTAAAGATATAGTGACACGTTTTCATTCCATCATATCCTGCTAGCTCCTTAACAATAAATTTATTGTTTTCTATTATAAATCCTATTATAAATTTTTTAAATTTTGTAGTTTTTTCAAAACTTTTTTCTTTATGCAATATAATTCCACTATTTTTTTTTAAAGTCTCAGTTTCTTTGTGTTCTTTCAACAGTCGTGCATATTCTGATCTCATTAGCATACTAACTTGCTTCGCACTATTTTTTGTTTATGCCAGTAAAGAAAAAAGATGTAATGCGCAGTTCAGTGTTGATGTACAATTTTAGTTAAAGGATTATAAGTGAAATGTTTTTCATGCAATATAAGACAATATGCAGTAATATCCGAAGTAGTGGGAGTATCTGTCTCAAACTCTATTCTCATGACCACTGACCCCGTTTGTATAGCTTCTTTTTGGCGGGAACAATCAATATACGTTATTGCTGCATAGTCCTTAAATTCTTTTGTATTAAGAATAGGCTGATTTATTTTATGAGGGTAATAGGATTCTTGAAAAATTGCAAACATATCATAAAGTGTTGCATATTTATTGCTTTTAAAATCTAGGTACAGATCATTATATGGATATCTTTCGGAATTCAAGAAAACCCTTATGTTTCTTAGTCCACAGTCATCGAATTTACTCATATCAGATGTAATTTTTCCTTTCCTGTCTTTCTGAAACGCTATTATGACATGCCTAGGAGTTTCTACCTTAGTAGACGTCTTGACAGGCCACGTATGTCTGCTTGAGGGAGGCAGAGATGGATATTCAATTAATTCCCAGCTTCTAAATTTTATAGGGAAATCTATATTTCGACTTATCATCTTATTCAATCTAAGTTGTTCTGACATATTAACAGTGACATGTGGCACCCTCGAAAATAGTTTACTAATAGTAATTTTTGGTTTTTCAGTATCATCATCACTTGTTATGCTATCTAGATCATTACTGTTACGTATTAATACTAATTCTTGTCTCATATTAATGATAATCGTTCGGAAATCTTCAAAAAATCCAACTAGTAATTTTAATGGAATGCAAACATTGAAATTTCCATTTGTATCAGCTATAATTTTGTCACCTTTTTTATTTTTTGGAAACCATCCAGCATTTTGCATGGAAATACTCATTTTTATTGTATGATATATAATTTTTTAAGGTTGAAACTAATCCAACATTTCTCACTGCGTCTATAACAATTCCATTCATTTCATATCTAATTTCGCGAAACAAAAAAGCAATACCATTATTAATAAACTCCAATTTCTTAGCTTCAGCTCCATCCTCTTTCATTAGTTTTCCTTCAATGTATAAATAACTATTGCACGGTGCAGTATAAGCATCTAAATCTTGGATGGGAATTCTTATTTCATCATTGTAATCCAAAGTTCCGGATATATTAGGTTGATATGTATGGAACTGATACTCTGAAATAGAGTTGTCGCTAAAGGGCAGATCAGTAACATTCAGTAACTCCATTATACTAAAACTTCCAGTCCAAGTGATTCTAAATACTGACGGTTTTTCAATGTTAATCGTTCAATATTCTTTTTAGAATTGTTGGTTTCCTTCTTCCTCGCTCTTTTATAGTATGGCTGATGTCTATAAATGGATGACGTTGAATTAAATATCAGCACCATTTTTATTATTTGACTGATTTTCTAAGATGAAGTCTAACAGTTAAAGTTTCTTTTTGAAAATTAACAAGATGCCCTTCTTGGTCGACTATTTTGACAGTGATGTTGCTGATAGTTTTAACACTGACTGGGAAATAAATAATGTTTAAAGGTGATTCCACTATTTTATACCCAACAGGCACTGTTGGAAAGAACTGATGAATAATATGTACAGGTTGTCCATTAAAAAAAGAACCTACTGCAATGTTGCAATCGACGCAGATAGTATTCACCTTAGATATTTTTACAGTTTCATCGGAAGTATTATTATCATTAACTTCTAACTCTCTTTTCTCAAAACCTAATACAGGACCTATCGAGTCCTTTACGTTAAAATTAATTTTCCTATTTGTGCGTATAGTGACTTTGGAAGTATTAATGTCTGTGGTAATTCTGATAATTGCTTCATCATCTTCTTCACTTATTTTGTTTACAATGTATTTTATAATGTCATCAATTTCATAACAACCCTCGGGGACTTCAATTATATGTTCATTATTTTTCCCCCACTCAAATTTATTGTTGCTGTTGTCAATATTTGGAACAATATTATAAGTATCAAAATTTGTCAGTCCAATTTCATAATCTACCTCATCATCTAAATATATTGGTGGATTGAAATTGTAATTTAATACAGAAGATTCTCAACTAAGAACAAAAGTAAATGACATATTTACACATTAACGGTTTATTATGAAATGAACCTACATGATATATGCATGAGATTGTATCTTCCATTTTTTTAAATCCCAATAAATGGGGTTAGGTTCACCTCCCTCCCATTGACCAATCCCGTTAGGGCGGGTGTGGCTTATTCCGTCACATTGGCCAATCTTGTTAAATTGGGTGCGGATTATCCCCTCCCATCGGCCAATCCCGTTAGAGTGGGTGCGGCCTATCCCCTCCCATCGTTCAATCACGGTAAAGTGGGTACGGCTTATCCCCTCCCATCGACCAATCCCGTTAAGGGGGGCGTGGCTTATCCCCTCCTATCGACCAATCCCGTTAAAGTGGGCGCGGCTTATCCCCTCCCATTGACCAATCACGTTAAGGTGGGCGTGGCTCATCCCCTCCCATCGACCAATCCCGTTTAGGGTGGGGTGAGGATGTTGTAGAACTCTCCAAAATCGTCCTAAGTTGAAGACATAATCAAAATTCGACTTAGGCAAAAATTTCATTTAAAGACATTTTTGGGAGTCTGCAGAGGCGCAGATCAGTCCACAAGGACCGTTTTGGGTTCTATAAGGCGTTGGAAATGACCAGGCGAAAATTCGAAGAAACACCGAATTTTCACTTAGGAAAAATGTTTTTGGTTCAGAATATCAGAGTAGAAGTATATAATGACAAAGATTTATGAATAGTATACTTTTTCAAAGGTATCATAAATTGGACTTTGAAAAATAATATTTTTGGAAGGGCGTCAAAATTTGGCCCAGGAATCGATTTATCGAAAGTACGCCAAAGTTTCACTTGCAGACTAATTTTTCAAAACTGCGTTGAAATTTGGCTTGAAAATCAATTTTTCAAAAGTACGCCAAAATTTCACCCGCAGATTAACTTTTCAAAAGTACCTTGAAATTTGGCTTGAAAATCAATTTTTCAAAAGTACGCCAAAATTTCACCCGCGGATTAACTTTTCAAAAGTACCTTGAAATTTGGCTTGAAAATCGATTTTTCAAAAGTACGCCAAAATTTCACCCGCAGATTAGTTTTTCAAAAGTACCTTGAAATTTGGCTCGAAAATCGATTTTTCAAAAGTACGCTAAAATTGGTCTTTAAATGGATTTTTCAAAAGTACCACAAAGTCAGTTTAAAAAGTACCACGAAAATATACTTTAAATTATTTTTTATTTTTTATTCCTCAACCAAAGACATTGACCTTTGAGGTACGGTCATTGAAAGCCCAATTCTAAAATATGAGCATAAAATTTTAACGATGCACTGCATCCGAAAGGCAAAAAAGAAGATTTTGTCAAAGCCGGCGTAGTGCCGATAAGCAAAAATTGATAAAAATCAATGCACATGTACAAGGCCGGTTTCTCGCATAGAAAGAGTTTGGATTGACCCAGCGGCTCGCAATTTGGTCGAGCGCGTTGAGTGGTCCAGACAAAGTGATGGTAGAAAAGCCAATAACGGGGCTTTTCAAATGACAAAGTTATAGAGGAAAACGCCTTGTGCATAAAAATCCAAAAATTCAATTTTGCCTAATAGTCGCTCGAAGGTGAGACGCTGCCAAATCGATATTATTAATCGACTGTGATAAGGGTTAGTAAGTCGTGGACTGATCGAACGCCACTCAACTTATGCAGTAATAAGTCCTCTGAATGTGTTTGAGTACGTGAATTTCCACGATACAAGAACTTTAAAGCTAGGTAGTCTCTAGCGAAACTAAATTCATTTAGTAAAACTTTTTTTAAGTTAATTTCAGTCAGCCTTAATTATTCATTTACCCAGAGTCTGAAATGATTCTAAAAGCTCGCATTTTGATTCTGAGAAGGTACGTATGAATCTTTTCTACCTAATCGATCGTTAGCGCGAGCGCTCTCGCTTGTATGGTCTGAAAGTCACTACCTTGATTGGGGAAGGCACGATTCTTTCTTGAGAATTTTGTATAACCAATTCTGTTAAATAAACGGATTCTTTGAACTAATGTTTCTTAATTGATCTTGAGGCCTGTTGACGGTCTATAATCCCTGGAACTTTCGTATAGAAAACCGGATGTGTCGAGTTAATTCGCATTAACGTTCGACCTTCTGGTTGTTTTGCGGAGGTTCGATAGGGATTTTTTTATGCGTTTTTTGAGAAATATATTCCGTTATTAATGGACCAAAACGCGATTTTCGCGTACCAAAACTAATCCCTCCGCAGAGAAATTCTTCGGTTGGGATTTTTTTATGCAAAAATTCAGGAAATTAAGAGGTGCCTAAACCCCTAACGAGGGAATTCGGGTCCAGAGAGAGCGTAGTTTCCGATCTGTGGTAGTGCAGCCTTGGTCCCGCTTTTCGGCTACCGAAGTCATCTTATCTCGAACCCGCCTGGGAGGTAGAAGAACGGGGTAATACGCGACTGGCGCCCCCTGAGAAATAAATTGGTGTCGCGTCATTTTGACGCCCGGTAGTGCGTTCTTCTACATGGCGCCCAACGTGGGGCGTTGTTAGTCAGCAGGGCTTTCTGGAAAGGATATGGATGAATCAACGCCTTTCCAGTTTTACGACGAGCCGACATCTGTGATGGACAACGTCTCTAGAGGGTTAGAGAGGCCGTGCGCGGAGGATGTACTGGGTAGTTCGGGGGTTGGCCCGAGTACCACTGAAGGAGTCATACAGCCCTCCTCAGAACAAGTGTTTGCCCAAATGGCAGCAGGTCTTGCCAAAGCTCTAAGCGAAGCCACACACGAGCATAAGTATCGGTCGAAGCATCCAAATGCGGAATTTCATGGCTTCGAACACGAAGACCCTGAAACCTTCATTCATCATATGGAGGAATTTTTCGTCCGAGTACGAATTACGCAGGATAACGACCGTCTGTATAAAATATCAGAACAGCTCAAAGACGATGCTAGGAAATGGTTCGAACAATACCGAACCCTAATTACCACGTATCCTCTATTCCTCGAGCGGTTCAGAAGCCGTTACGATTCAGGTGAAGTACTCACCGAAGCAGTAGCTAATTTATATGGCAAGAAACAAGATGCCGAGGAAAATACGTCAGTATTTATTTCCAGGAAGGTATGCCTCTTCAACAGGATCGATCCGTTTAAGCCGGAGGCGATGAAGGCGGCTACCATCTTCAATCAGTTGAGACCTGATATGAAAATGCTCCTAAAGAGTGCCGTCATACTAGATACAAATACACTAGTGACGATGACCGAACAAATGGCCAAAATCATGGATGAGAATAAAGAATTCGAGATTCTGCAAAATGCAAAAAAAAGCAAAGACCGAGAAGCGTCCACCTCTACCGCTTCAGCTCAAGGGAATCAGCAATCGAGCAGTAACTGGAGAACGGAACCCTCCGCATTAGCGAAGCCGTCCTCCAGTTCCTTTGGTGCATCTAGGACACCATTCAATGGATCTCAAAGAAGAGATAATCCGCCAGCACCAAGGGTGCATTTTGCAAATAATATTTCCTCGCTGCCCAGAGGGGATATACCGAGAAGGGGTACTGGAGACGTAAGGAACTCCCGAGTCCCGTATCGCCCTTGCAGATATTGCCCAACGGAGCAGTGGCATTTTCATGCAGAATGCCCAAACAATCCCTATCGTAATATGAATACGGGAAACCAAGCGGGGGTCAGAGGCGATGGCCCAGGCCGAACTGTACCAGCCCCGCCTACCAGGCCCCAGCAGGCTCGAAGCGACCCTCGGGGAAGCTCCGAAGCAAGAAGTTTAAATTAAAAAACTTCGATGACCTTCCTGACCTTAATTACCTGTTTAAGGATCAAGAAGTCAACCTATCTCCCCACCGATTCACTCCATTAGAATCTATCAATCAAACCAACGACGCTTTCCCTCTGCCTCGCATTAAGATTATAATTAATAATCGAGCGGTTAACGCTTTATTGGATACAGGTTCGACAAGGAATATTATCCAATCGAAATTTTTGAACGACATTGATCAACTTACAGCTCCCCAAACTTTTGTTATGGCTTGTGGCGATGGTTTAGTAGAATCCCTCGGGACTACGACCATAAACGTTAATGTACTAGATGTACCCTTTCAGACCACGTTTCAGGTCATTCAAAATTTAAATGAAGAGCTCATTCTGGGAGCCCCGTTTTTATATGCTCACAATGTCGTATTCGATTATCAACGTAAATGTGTCTACGTCGGCACTGAAGAGCGAATAACCGTCTTCTGGAATCAAGCGGCACATCAAGCAAGGAAGCAATGCCGGCTTCCCGAAGAACTGATCATCGGAAACGATAATTTAAAACCTCTATTCGAGGAATTCGCTGAATTGTTCACCGCGGTGCCTACCCAAGCTACCACGGTGACAACGAAACATAAAATAAAAGTTAAAGACGACCGCCCGTTCAATATCAAACCCTACCCTATGTCTCCTACTAAGAAAAAAGTTATGTACGATCAAATTGAAGAGATGCTGAAAGCCGGGGTCATAGAACCGAGTACCGCTCAGTACAGTTCGCCTCCCATTATAATTGAAAGGCCCGGCAAGAAGCCTCGCTTCTGCATTGATTATCGTCACTTAAATGAAGTAACGGAAGACGAAGCATCCGTCTTACCAAAGATATACGAGAGTATAAAGGATCTAGGAAACGCCAACATATTTACGGTGTTGGACCTCAAGAGCGGATATTGGCAAATCCCTCTTGAGGAGTCGTCAAAAAACTATTCTACGTTTACAACATTAGATGGAGCATCTTACCGATTTAACGTGATGCCTTTCGGATTGAAGACCGCTCCATGTACATTCCAAAAATTTATGGCAAGAGACGTATTGACCGGCTACTTGCATCATTTTTGCAAAGTATATCTCGATGATATTATCATCTACAGTGAAAATATAGAACAGCATGTAAACCATCTGAGAGCCGTCTTTGAACGCCTGCGTTTGCATAATTTAAAGGTGTCACCGGAAAAATGTGTGGTAGCCACGTCAAGCATAACCTATCTCGGGCATCAAATAAATGCCAACACCACTCAACCATTAGAAAAACACATATTACAGATACAAAATTATCCGGCCCCTACGACGAGGCGCCAGCTTCAGAGTTTCCTTGGTCTATGTAATTGGGTACGTGAATATATCCCTAATGTTGCAATAATTACAAAGCCCTTGACCCGACTACTCTCGAAAGACTGGCGCTTCAAGTGGAATCCGGAAGCCCAAGAAGCTTTTATTTTACTAAAAGAAGTATTGAATAAACCTCTAGGACTGCACCGGCCAGATTTCAATAAAATGTTCATACTGCAGACGGACGCATCCTTAATAGGATTATCTGCAGTATTATATCAATTGGGGGATAATGACCAGAAGCACATCGTCTCTTATGCTAGTAATACGTTATCTCCGACGGAGAGAAAATACCATATTAATGAATTGGAATGTTTGAGCGTCGTTAATTATATAAGGAAATACAAAATATATTTGGCAGACCGTCCATTTATAGTCAAAACCGACAATCGAGCTTTACTATGGTTAAATAAGCATAAGGACGAGAAAACGAAATTTACACGTTGGTCATTATTACTTCAGGAATACAGCTTCACCATAGAACATTGTCCCGGCAAGGAAAATATATTGGCTGACTATCTTAGCAGGAATCCTCAAGGCCCAAACGTCGAAGCAGACGACGAAGAGGAGAGAATGTACCCACCAAAATTCTCGTACAAGGAACGAATATCAGTGATTACCACATTGGAATTAAACGATCAGGTCAGAGAAGCGCAAACGCACTCCAGAGATATCCAAGACCAAATTGAACGATGGAATACTCTAGTGCGACAAGCAGATAAAACCGAGGCAGAGGTGAAATTCGTCAATACAAGACAAGTGATAGGCGGCACACTTTGGACGAGAGGCGAAAATGTTATAGAAAAATTATACGTACCAAAACGTATGGTCATGAGAGTAATATCTCATTTTCACGACCGACCGGAAGTAGGTCACCCCGGCCGCGATGAAACTGTTAGAATCATCTCGGGCCGCTATTATTTTAATAATTTGTCGAGACTAGTTAACAAATATTTAAATGAGTGCATTATTTGTAATTCCGTAAAAAGCAGACAGTCACAACCGAAGGCTCCTCTCAGAAGCCATGCTCCATCGCATCCGTTCGAAGTTCTAAGCGTCGATGTAATCGGACCGCTTCAGCGAACCAAAGATGCAGATAACCGATATATATTAATGGTAGAGGATGTATTTAGTAAGTGGGTCGAAGCCAAGGCGTTCACCCAAGTCAGTGGAAAAACAATAGCACAATTTATCGAAGAGGAACTAGTGGCGAGATATGGCGTTCCGAGGGTCATCATTTCCGACCAGGGAGGCCACTTCAATTCCGGCTTTTACGATACGTTCTGTACACGTAACAATATTGAAAGATTCTTCACAGCAGCTTACCACCAACAGGCTAATCCAATAGAAAGGAGGGTGCAAGAAGCTAAGAAGATCTTAAAAACCTTATTATATGGTTCACCCAACGACGAGTGGGATCGACATGTTAGTCAGATGGCATATATCTTGAGAACAAGAAAAAACGCCGCTACGGGGCATACGCCCAGTTTCGTAGTGCTCGGCTATGAATTACCGCAGATTGGTGATTGGAATATGTTCGCTTATAGACAAGAACGTCGTAATCAAGCGGACGTTCCCCGCCTTGAAAGAGTCAAGGAAATTCGTAAAAATCAAACAAATTACCAATGGCGTTACGCGCCCAAAGTGGCGGTAACGCCGGTCGTATATAAAGTGGGAGATATGGTAATGACTAAAAGGATCAGGAAGGATCATACCTTCACACCGTCGTGGAGTGGGCCACACAAGGTTTTAAAGAGATTGTCTAATGAAGTTTACCTCATTCACAAGGGGGTAACTTCGACGAGATTACATGTCGATGCCATCAGGCCGGCACCTAAGGGAGACCCCGATGTTGAATTGGAATTGTCTGAAGAATCAGAAGATAGTCCGGATGAAATTCATCTTAGTGACGACGCTTCCTCATCAGACAATGAGATCGCGCCCAGGTCAGAGCGACGTAGCGATACCACACTAGTTCAAATCAATGTTCCCGCAAGTGCTCAAGATGAGCCGGATGTAATAAGTCGAGATCCCGAAGATGCTCGAGATGAGCCAGATATAGAAGAGTCACCTCTAGATATTTCTGAGGTCGACCACGGCTAATAGCCGTTTTCGCTTTTTTTTTATATTTTTTCTCAAAATTCTAAGTAGCGATTTTGACCTATATGCGGTCGAATCGAAAATTTAAAGTCTACTCCATGAGCAGACATGGAAAGACGGCGAACCCGACGCAAGAGCGCGATCCGGTAAGCCTAGCTTCTCAAGAGCGAGAGCCGCCAAGTTCGAGTAATGGACGTAGGCATAAGTACGAATCAGTACGAGTTTCGGAAGCTGTTTTTCTTATGCAAGAAGACAACTTCTATTTTAATCATTTTAAGTCAACAAAATTAACGTATACCCCAAATGGAAACTACGAGTTTCAGAAGCCGTTCTTCGCTCAAGAAGACGCTTCGATTTTTTTTTTATACTTTTTTCACAAGTCGTGATGACCGCACGAGTATCGTAAGCCGATTTAATCTACCTTACGAAGTAGAAACTACGAGACGAGTTTCAGAAGCCGTTCTTCGCTCAAGAAGACGCTTCGATTTTTTTTTATACTTTTTTCACAAGTCGTGATGACCGCACGAGTATCGTAAGCCGATTTAATCTACCTTACGAAGTAGAAACTACGAGACGAGTTTCAGAAGCCGTTCTTCGCTCAAGAAGACGCTTCGATTTTTTTTTTTATACTTTTTTCACAAGTCGTGATGACCGCACGAGTATCGTAAGCCGATTTAATCTACCTTACGAAGTAGAAACTACGAGACGAGTTTCAGAAGCCGTTCTTCGCTCAAGAAGACGCTTCGATTTTTTTTTATACTTTTTTCACAAGTAGTGATGACCGCACGAGTATCGTAAGCCGATTCAATCTACCTTACGAAGAACCAATTTCTAACCATTATAAGTTAACAAAATTCATGTTAGAAAAATATTTCATTAAAAACAACACATTGTGTTTGTTAGTCGACGCGTCCCAGTCGACGACTTGCTAAAAAGTCAATCTAGTTGCAGAACTGCATTTTCCATGTGCAGAAATGGAAAGATGACCCAGCCTGTCGCAAGGGCGCGGCATGGTGAAGTCTGGAACTCAAAGGCGAGGACCGTCCAAGCTGCGGCATGGAGATATAGACAGACTCTTCTAGAAAGGGCCGAAGTTAAGCAAGAGCGAGACCAGGGCGAAAAAGCGAGTGCAACGAATTAGTGAGAGTGGACGCTAATCAAAATTGTGCTACGCTTCGCACCTCGACGCGGGTGTAATTAAGTTGATAAAAATGTTGTATCAACTTGGCGTATTGTTTAAAAAATGTATTTATTTTTAAGTTAGATAGGCGAATCAGCCGTCTGCCCCAATTAAGGCCGTTATTTTTAAAACATCTGTACCATAGGTCAGACCGTCAAATGAAGGCATACAGACATACAAGTGAATATGGAAATTAAAGGCGATCGATGAGTAGAAAAGATTCAACCAAAGGAGGGGAGTGTTGTAGAACTCTCCAAAATCGTCCTAAGTTGAAGACATAATCAAAATTCGACTTAGGCAAAAATTTCATTTAAAGACATTTTTGGGAGTCTGCAGAGGCGCAGATCAGTCCACAAGGACCGTTTTGGGTTCTATAAGGCGTTGGAAATGACCAGGCGAAAATTCGAAGAAACACCGAATTTTCACTTAGGAAAAATGTTTTTGGTTCAGAATATCAGAGTAGAAGTATATAATGACAAAGATTTATGAATAGTATACTTTTTCAAAGGTATCATAAATTGGACTTTGAAAAATAATATTTTTGGAAGGGCGTCAAAATTTGGCCCAGGAATCGATTTATCGAAAGTACGCCAAAGTTTCACTTGCAGACTAATTTTTCAAAACTGCGTTGAAATTTGGCTTGAAAATCAATTTTTCAAAAGTACGCCAAAATTTCACCCGCAGATTAACTTTTCAAAAGTACCTTGAAATTTGGCTTGAAAATCAATTTTTCAAAAGTACGCCAAAATTTCACCCGCGGATTAACTTTTCAAAAGTACCTTGAAATTTGGCTTGAAAATCGATTTTTCAAAAGTACGCCAAAATTTCACCCGCAGATTAGTTTTTCAAAAGTACCTTGAAATTTGGCTCGAAAATCGATTTTTCAAAAGTACGCTAAAATTGGTCTTTAAATGGATTTTTCAAAAGTACCACAAAGTCAGTTTAAAAAGTACCACGAAAATATACTTTAAATTATTTTTTATTTTTTATTCCTCAACCAAAGACATTGACCTTTGAGGTACGGTCATTGGAAGCCCAATTCTAAAATATGAGCATAAAATTTTAACGATGCACTGCATCCGAAAGGCAAAAAAGAAGATTTTGTCAAAGCCGGCGTAGTGCCGATAAGCAAAAATTGATAAAAATCAATGCACATGTACAAGGCCGGTTTCTCGCATAGAAAGAGTTTGGATTGACCCAGCGGCTCGCAATTTGGTCGAGCGCGTTGAGTGGTCCAGACAAAGTGATGGTAGAAAAGCCAATAACGGGGCTTTTCAAATGACAAAGTTATAGAGGAAAACGCCTTGTGCATAAAAATCCAAAAATTCAATTTTGCCTAATAGTCGCTCGAAGGTGAGACGCTGCCAAATCGATATTATTAATCGACTGTGATAAGGGTTAGTAAGTCGTGGACTGATCGAACGCCACTCAACTTATGCAGTAATAAGTCCTCTGAATGTGTTTGAGTACGTGAATTTCCACGATACAAGAACTTTAAAGCTAGGTAGTCTCTAGCGAAACTAAATTCATTTAGTAAAACTTTTTTAAGTTAATTTCAGTCAGCCTTAATTATTCATTTACCCAGAGTCTGAAATGATTCTAAAAGCTCGCATTTTGATTCTGAGAAGGTACGTATGAATCTTTTCTACCTAATCGATCGTTAGCGCGAGCGCTCTCGCTTGTATGGTCTGAAAGTCACTACCTTGATTGGGGAAGGCACGATTCTTTCTTGAGAATTTTGTATAACCAATTCTGTTAAATAAACGGATTCTTTGAACTAATGTTTCTTAATTGATCTTGAGGCCTGTTGACGGTCTATAATCCCTGGAACTTTCGTATAGAAAACCGGATGTGTCGAGTTAATTCGCATTAACGTTCGACCTTCTGGTTGTTTTGCGGAGGTTCGATAGGGATTTTTTTATGCGTTTTTTGAGAAATATATTCCGTTATTAATGGACCAAAACGCGATTTTCGCGTACCAAAACTAATCCCTCCGCAGAGAAATTCTTCGGTTGGGATTTTTTTATGCAAAAATTCAGGAAATTAAGAGGTGCCTAAACCCCTAACGAGGGAATTCGGGTCCAGAGAGAGCGTAGTTTCCGATCTGTGGTAGTGCAGCCTTGGTCCCGCTTTTCGGCTACCGAAGTCATCTTATCTCGAACCCGCCTGGGAGGTAGAAGAACGGGGTAATACGCGACTGGCGCCCCCTGAGAAATAAATTGGTGTCGCGTCATTTTGACGCCCGGTAGTGCGTTCTTCTACAAGGAGTGGGGGGTACACAGGGAGGCATGAAGGGGGGTACATGCCATTTCTCATTCTTTACCTACTAATGTCAACATAAATAGTAACTCTTTAATATAGGTACATTGTATCAAACTTTGGTGTCTGGTAACGCAATCTGCTTATTTTACAAAATTGTCCAGTTCAGGCACAACAAATTGATTTCTCTTTGAAATCATTCTTGGTTCATTAATTTTGTTCAACACATCATCCCATTCGTACAGCAGAGTATCTTGTCTTTCTGGCCATTTCTAAAATTTTAGTCGCTTTTCCATACAATTAACTGTTGCTCCGTCGTCAGAGATAGCGGTTATTTTCCCAGGGTAGCGTTCTCTGTTGAAGAGGACAATAACAAAGTCGCCTATTTCGAATTTTGACTTTGGTAGAGGCGGAGTAATGTAATTGCTGGTGGATGGTGTGGATGCCGGATTATCGTCTAGATCAGAAAATGTTTCACTGAGATCGGAGTCCGAGTCCAACTCCATTACAGTGTCCTCTTCTTCTTCTGAAGAGTCTGGAAGTGGCGCTTTTTTGCGTTTGCTGGTGGTAGACTTTGACGGGCCGGGTTGCTTACATTTTCTAGATCTGATGCAAGAATGCTTTTGCCTGGAGCTACAGTCACCTTTTTTCTTTTCTTCCTAGTAGAATCTTGTCCTAGATATGCTTCTCTTTTCTTTTATAATTGTTCTAAGAACGACTCACCAATACTATCTCTATCTGTTTCATGTAACTGTTTTGGAAGCCGCCTGAGAAGCATTTGTCGGTCTAAAGGATGAATGCCACATTTGCTAAATCCAGCTTTTAAGTTCTTTTCTCCGTTTTCGTGCAACTTTTCGCACAGTTCTTTCAACAATGACGGGAATATATATTTAGGAATGGTGGTATACTTTGACCCAGATTTTGATTCTTTCCAGTTTGTCAGTATTGATCGCCACAGTCGTTTCATAGGGGCAAAAAAAGCGACGTCGAGTGGCTGGGTTAAATGTGTTGTGTTGGGAGGCAAACACACAAACCTTATGTTCCTCTCTTCACATAATTGAAGTACTTTCACGCTCATATGCGAAGACAGATTATCCCCAATTAGGACGACAGGTCCATCTTCATTTTTAACCGCGGGCAAAAATTGGAACTCGAACCAGTCTTCAAATGTTAGTAGGTCGAACCATCCGCTTTTGGATCTATTGTATCGTGCTCGATCGGGACCATTTTCAGTCCAAGTCGACCACATATGCTCAGCCTTGTAGACAATATAAGGGGGAAGGCATTTGCCATTTGCATTGCCACAAAACATGAGAGATGTTGCATTTTTGCTGTAGTTGCAAATTTTTTCCACATATTTGGAACCTCGTTTGCACAGAACTTTTCTATTTCCGGGATCGTCCGTTAAATTAGTTTCGTCATAGTTCCAAATCCGCGAAGGCGGTATGTTTTTCAGCTCAGCAGATAAGTTGTCCATGTATTCGTTTATCAGTTCCTCCCCTACTTTTGCACGAGCCTTTTGATGTTTGCTGATATGCGGAGTGAAATCTTAGAGTGCCGCTTTAAGAACAATTTTGCCCACTCATAACCAGGAAGATTGTTCTTGAATTTATGAACTCGTATGCCTCTTCTATCCAGATAACTTCTTACAATCATTCTAAAGTCCATTTCATTCACAGGGAAACCAAAATCACACATTTTGATTAGGTGCTGTTCAAAAGCATTTTCTTCCTTTTCATTAAAAATACACGGCCGCCCAACTGCCTTCTCGTGTCTCACTTTCAATTTATTTTTTATTGTCGATCTGGCTATTCTAAAGTGTTGTGATGCTTTCCTTTGACTCATTTCTCCTGATCGTATAGAACGCAAACATTCTTCTAATGTTTCAGGCGTATAATTTATATAATTCCTCAACCCTAGCTGCTTTTTTTTTGTTCTAGCCATATTCGACCTGCAACAATAACAAAATTAATTTTAATTGTTTTATTTTGGACGCAAAGGGCCTACAGGGCAAAACAGAATTATAACGAATTTTTGGGGTCTAACTTTGGCCCGGGCCAAAGTTAGACCAAAGAGCGGGCCAAAGTTACACCAACTAATATTTACATTCTTAGAACAAAAGTGATTGAGAAAATGTTTTTTTTTGCACATATGCTGAATCTACAACAATATGAAAACAGTGTAGTGTACTTACCATAGCAAAATACCGTTACAGACAATGTCAACAACAAGAAGTTGGAGAAGTAACCGGTAACCTCAAAATTGCACGTTTTGACAAACAAGCAACTGCACTGAACGTAGATACAGAAACCACCTCCGCATGTGACACGTATTGAAACCAGTTGTTCCATCTATGATTTAGTAGCAAAACGACAGAAATAAGTTTATTCATTTTAAAAATATTGCAGGGACCATCTTTTTCTAAGTGATGGGCCAAACTTATCCTCAAAGGGCCAATGTTACCCCGGTTGACGGTAACGTTTTAGTTCGAAACTTTACATTTTGTTGCTTTCTTCTATAACCCATTTTGTACAATATTTTGTTCAAAATCTACATATGATTAAAAATAAAAATTTAATTTACAATTTTTTCTTAAAGGTAATATTAAATAATCTGTAGGATTATAGCTAAGAAAGTATCGTCTATAGATATTAAATCTACCTTTCTTCCTTTAAAGTTTAACAAACGCAAAGTCGAGTGTCCTATCACAAAAATTTATAAAAAGTACACCACAAAAAAAAATTAATTAAAAATGTTTTTTCACATTACACCAAGTTATAATACACTTGCTAGGGACATGAGTGTAAACTAAACAATCTCTTGAAGTATAAACTGAAACACAACGGGCACACAATAATAGGTCTGAACTGAACTGTAAGATAATTTAAATTTAAAAGTTTAACCGTCTATTCTGTTTTAACGAATATTTCGCTCCATCTTTCTCAGCTAAGAGCTACTGTCTTTGTCTTTCGAGCGCTGGCTTTATTAGGTCATCAACAGTGTTGTCAAACTGTTTTAGTTAAGAAATCAGGCCGCAGATGCTGCTCCATACCAGAGTACAAATTCCAAAATATCGGGGTATGGATTTGGGCTTTTAATATTGATTATTATTTTTAAATACTGTATTTAGAAAAAGTTATTGGTATTCGACCAAAGAATTTCGCTAACTCCGTATTTTTCTCGGTAAATCAAATTATGATTTTTTTTCTTCATTAACGGTTTTCTAACAATTTCACTGAGTTTGCGAAATACAAAACATTATTATAGACAGATCTCCATTCATACTTTTTTAATTAATGCCTTCTAAGGAGCGTAATTCTACACCCAGTATTTCGGCAATATGGCGGACCTCCTTAGCCCTCTTAAATCCAGAATTAAATAAGCAAGCTTACTTTTGATATGTAACAATGATGCGGTCTGTATCGAGCAAGTATATCAATGTTCAGGGGGTATAAGCACCTCAAAGTTTCAGAATTTGATAAGAAAATATCGCGGTCCCACAATACTTTTCACTCAAAACCTCTGGCGCTTAACCCGTTAAAAGCGCTAGTGTGTACTTTATTTAAAAAAAAAAGGAAAACAAAAACCCAACACGTTTTATTTAAAATGCAAATTTTTCACTTTTTTTTTATTTAAAAAGTTTGAGACCACGAAAAAGTGTCGTAAAATACAATTTCATATACCCAGTGACATGCGTAACAAACCCAATTGGCACAAAGACATCTTAGAGACATCCAAAAGACATCTGACTTCGATATTCAAGACGTCTTATGAATGTCCTTTTATGCCTGAAAGACATCCATAAGACATCTTTTAGAGCCCTGATGTTTCTACAACATTTTTACGGAATTTTTGAAACTGCTGGATATGTACGGTGTGACCCGTTTAAGATCGCAACACCCCTGTATACCCGTTAATTGATGCTTGATTAACTTCAAACTTTGGTGGTAAGAAAAGATCGATAGGGTGATTCTTTGACCAGAAAAATATTCGCCTCCTACAAATGCAAAGCCCCCTGCGGTACCAAAATATGCGGAAAAAAATCATATTTTTATCGGAAAGTTTTGTTAATGAAACTTGTTCAGAATTGTCCAAAAACCTTAAGTCCAAAATTAAATCAAAATTATAAAATTGAGAAATTAAGATTTTAAAATTAATTATTTGAAAAAAAACTGCAAATTACTTGACAACTTCCTCACAACTTGAGTTTAATTTTAAACAAAATTGTCATAGCACAGTTTTTTAAACAAAAAAACCCATTCAATGATATTTTCAGACTTGGACATTATTTTAATCAAAATTTCAATATATTTTTATCTTGATTAAATTTTGGACCTAAGATTTTTGGACAATTCTGAACAAGTTTCATTAACAAAATTCTCCGATAAAAAAACGCCTAATATGATTTCTAATTTTTCCCGCATATGTTGATGCCGCAGGAGCTGCTTTGCATTTGTAGGCGAATGTTTTTCTGGTCAAAAAATCATCTCGTCGATCTTTTCTTACCACCAAAGTTTGAAGTCAATCAAGTATCAATTAACGGGTATACAGGGGTGCTGCGATCTTAAGTGGGTCACACTGTATATGAAATAAAGTAATCACCTCACCAGTTAGAAAGTGTAATTATCATTATAATTTTGCAATTTTGTACAAATAACATTAAATTTTCTTAAGTAAATTTGTTTTTCAGATGCCCTCCTTAGCCACACCTGTATGGTGTTTTCTGTGTTTCGTTAATTTTGCTGCTTGTCCTGCTTGCTCCACTGAATCTAAAAAAAAAAAATTATTTTATACTGATTTACATCTTTACAGGTATATTTCCTAAAGCAAGGTTACGATCATAGAAATTCGAGCAGTTGGGTATTCGGGCAAACCAGACAAACCCGTGAGGGTTTCCTTGTATACCTACATACAAATTCACGCATGGAGAAAAATTCGATCCGTTTTGTTGACAGTAGCCCATAATTTTCAGTGATCGTTTTCACATATCGATGAATTTGTTTCTACCCTCACGGGTAGATTTGCCCCAATATTTTATGACTATTTTATAAATAAAATTTGGATTTTAAATTGTTAAAAATGTCAGTGCCGAAATGGCTATATAACGGTACTTATATTAAAGTATTTTTTTCCACACAAAAGCATATTGTCGGTACTTGTGGAGATGCTTTACTAATAGAGCGGGAGCTAGGTGGCTTTTTTGGCAGCTCATCGTTTTATGAACTTTGAGATATTTTTATGGTTTAATGGATGATAACGATTCATAAAATCCACTTCTGACGGGGCACCTCCTGTCAGGAGCGTCACGAACACTGTTTAAAAATCAGTGAAATCATGTCATCGTTACAACCCCGTAAACATAATTACATCTTTGGTATAGACTAGTTACAAGTTAAGGTTTACATGACTTGTACCAGAGGCATCAAATGTAACAACTTTTATGCGTTCTATTTATATGGCAATGTCCGCAACATTTCACAAGTTAAACTTATCACAAAGATATAGTATTTTTATGAACCATAAATATGAATATTTACATGTCAGGAGTGCAAAAGCTTTAAATATACAATCAATGTCACAAATTAATGTTTATTTGTGGTTTCAATTAAACATCTTCAGTACGAATACTAGCGCCAGGTCAGGAATGTTTGGTCGGTTTTATTGCAGATATATTACCAAAATATCCAACATTAAAAAGACTGCAATCACTTCACAAGAATTTTCTAAATAATTCAAAGAAAATAATTTAAACAATTATTTTATACTTACAGCAAAACTTCTGTAACATTATAAAAATAATTCTACTATAGTTATTCTTATTTTTTCAGTTTTGCTGTATGCAACTATAAAATAATTTTTGAAATTATTTTCGTTGGAATTATTTTAAAAATTCTATGCAGTGACAGCCTTTTTAGTGTGGGATCTTTTTCTAATATATCTGTAATAAAATCTAAATCTTATGAAAATGACTTGATCAAAATTTTCCATGGGCACAATAAGTTGCGTCTGTATTTAGAGTAGGTATTAAAAATAATTTTATTTGCAGATAATTTTTTTTTTTTGAGGAAAAAAAATTACTGCCAATCTTATATTTTCAAATTAAAACTGCGACTTTACGTGAACCAAAAAGCCCTGATGCCCACAAGTCACCCAAGTAAATTTATTATAGTATGTCTAACAAGAGAATGCAGTGCTTGTAACGCAGGCTCGGCTTTACAAGAGATCCTTTCCTTTGCACAACCCTACCAACACAAAAGGTCGGCCCTCCATTGGGCCATCACAGGGCCAGAAGTTTCATTTCTGGACCAGTGATGGCCCGCTGATGGTCCGATCTTTTGTGTTTGTTGGGAACAGTAGTGATAAACCTGCACCAGTACTGCTTAGTGCTACACTTTTAATGCAAGAGAATTTAATGAAGCAATTCACTGCAATCTCTCCTGAGATGGACAGTAGGTATGCAACCTTTTGAATATTTTTAATGGGTAAATATTAAAGTGGAAATGATTTCTAACAATATATTTAAAAAATATATTTGAATAAACAAATAATAATATATTAACATAGAAAATATATAGACGTGATATACAGGGTGATTCTTGATCTATACGCATAAACTTGAGGAATGATTCATAAGCTATCGTTCCTCAAGTTTATGCATACAGGTCAAGAATCACCCTGTATGCAGTGTTCCTGAATTTAATACTCCAAATTATACATACAAGATCGCTACATAAAGAATGAGAGAGTGTTTTACCCTCACATTCTTTACTGTAACAAAGTATTTAATATTGGTTATGAATTTGCAGTCATTATTTTAAAATTTTTGCATTTTTTTTTGTAAGTACCTAGTTTTGGTTGACTTGTGCAGTCGCACCACACAAGTATAAAGTAACGTCTAGCGCCATCCTAAAGCTGAACGATTTTTCCCCTATAATTTTTACAGCTATTGACATGAGTTCAAGAAATGACAGAAAGAAAAAAATATCTTTTTTATATCTTTTATATTGCAATTATAATTTTTCGTTATTTTCAAAAAATTGTAGGTACAATAAAAACGTTATTTTGATTTTTCTTTTTAAATAATGACTAAAAATTCATAACCAATATTAAAATATTCTGTCATAGTAAAAGCATTGGGGTAAAACACTCTCTACTCATACTTCAAAAATAATTATAATTTATAAAAATAATTCTCTAGAAAGTATAGAAAGTACACGAAAATAATTCTCTTGAAAGTACGTAAAGGATACAAAAATAAAGTGTAGAAAGTACATTTTCAAGAGAATTATTTTTATAATTTTTTAGAAGTTTTGCTGTATGCAACTATAAAATAGTTTTTAAATAATTTAAAAATTAGCAATTAGTCAATATGGTGAGGCAAAATAAAAACTTGCAATGATATTGTGGTAAAATTCGTTACCATAGCAGAAATCGTGATGTTTTGTGAATTATTTTAAAAATTCATTGACGGCTTTTTTAGAGTGAAAACTAGAAATGATACAGGAATAAAAAATATTTGTCACATTCTGTATATGAAGATATAATTTAGAATATTGGATTTAGGAACACTCTGTAAAATAAATATTTATCACTACGAAATTTAAAATATATTTCTTATATACTTCTGATACCAACTTCCATTTCTGTTATATTACTTCTTTCTATTTCTATTTAGTCTTTGTCAGGCATGGCAAAACCACTGAAATGGTTTCAAATTAATTTTCTCTCATTTGATGAGAAGAAAAAATTATTTCTAAAATGTATACACATATAATAATTATTACATATTACAGAATATTTTAAAAATAAATACCATGTATGAGTCTTATCGAGGTCAGATCAGACACTTTATAATTATTTCTTTGTCCCATCCAAGAGCAGGTCACTGCTACCTCATCGGAGATTTTTTTTTTTAATTCTATAAATAAGTATTATCTTTTGGTCCCATTCCACCAATAGAATTTAGGATTTTTTTCTGAAATTTAAATACCTATGTATAATAAACAAAATGAATTAGTTAGTATACCAAAAACTTACGAATAAAACTGGATTTTCAGCATTTCATAAAAAATCCTCAAATGACCTAAGTTCTTCTAAATCTTGAATTGCAATCCTATTATAGTTTTAAATACTCCTCCATCCAATATACCTATTACTTGTCAATGCGATTTCTCCAGTATTCTTAATTGCTTCCTTCAGTGCCTTTATTTCCATTTTCAATTCCAAAACTGTGTCTAATATTTTCTCTATCTTCTTCTCTATTAAAAAAAAAAAGAATTAAAGACAAAGTGGAAAATAGACTATTTTATAATGTACTATATTTGAAATAATAAATCAACAATGTACACTACCAGCCATATAAAATGGCCCACTAACATTTTCATAGTGTATTTTTTAATTTTAAACTGACACTATTATTTATCGAAAATCGACTTAAAAATAGCTAAGAGAAGCGTGAAAGGTGATCAATTTATGGTATGCTGCTCGATACGCTTCACAGAACGAGACATTCTCACACACTAGAATTTGGTTAAAGCAAAATCCACGGCATTGGCTTAAAGTGACCATATTTGAATCTTGCTAATGGAAATAAATTTTCAGATTTAATAATTGATGAACAAGGGAATAGAATGGGAAAACATTTTTTGTCCAGGTCTCATAATTGACGAGCGAGAGGGAGGTAAAACCACGAGAATGGGGGACACATTTTTAGTGAAACCACGCGAATGGGGGACAGCTCCATCAAAAGGGGGACTGCCCCCCCGAATGATCACTTTAGATTAACTATTTTATATGACTAGCAGTGTACATAATGCTAATATAACTCATATGACATAGGTGACCACTAAGAAAGAATTTTTTTTTAATTCCATCCTAAGAGGTTGAAATGAAACGGTAAAATTACAGCAGACGTTGCGAACATCGTAGTATAAACGTATATGCGTAGTATAGAAAATGAAAATACTATATTACAGTTTTGCATGTAGGTATTCAGCTTTGAATATTAAAGGTAGGTATATAGAGATAAAGAGGCCATTTTTAAGAACGGCGTAGAACTATGTAAATATATGATAAAACATACCTTACCTTAATTAGTCTTGTCCCTCACAGTTAAACGACACAACAGCGTAATAGAAATCAACAACAGAACAAGATTAAAATAATATTATCACTCGGTAAAGCATTGAAATTAAAACATACACTTCAACACAACTCATAAATCGAATCGCCATTCTCCATATTAAAATTTGATGTTGGATCGACGAACATGAGCATCGTTCATCTTCGCTTGTCGACAGACAAGCAAGGTAAATAAAAGAAAAGGTTTTCTCAAATAATCATTTTAGGTTGAATAAACATTTGACATTCATAAATTATTTAAAACTTAAGACATAATTTATTTATTTTTATGTGCTATATTATATTTGAAAAAATAAACTACAAACAAGTATTTAAAAAATGGCGATTGACCAGAGTCTAATCTTTGGATCGACCTTGTCTTATTCTATCTTGATTTGATATTTGTCACAGATTGTTAAAAAACAACAACCCATCACCAGCACAAGTGACCGATAACTTATATAATTTCCAAACCACAGAGTTATAAGAATATTAACACGTTATGTCTATACTGATGGGTATATTTTCAGGCAGTTTCTGTAATATGTAGTAGCAATATACTGGACATGTTACAAAACTTGTCACTTTAATTATAAAATTAGTATATTTGATATATGTTCAAAGCTACATGTTTAATAGAAGTTGAGAATATATCATAGTATGTCTATAATGAAGGGTACGTTTTCAAACAGTTTGTGTAATACCTAGCAGCAATGTACTGAACATATTACAAAAACTTGTCACTTTTAATTATAAAAATATTACATTTGATGTCTGTTCAAAGTTACATATTTAATGTAAGTTATTAATATATGTGATAATGACGAACTATATAAGTTAATCAAATGTTCTTTCCGAACGTTTTGAAGGTATTACTCAGATACGAATAGAGTAATTGAGTTAGAATATATGAAAAAAAAATTTTTCAATTAAAAGTATTTTCAAATTTTCGCACTTTTAAAGTCCCTGCAGTTGATTTAAATTTTCTAGGTGTCGCGACGACTAGTTAGTTGAAGTCGTTGAAATTCTATCACTTTGAAAAAATGCTAATTGCTCCATCTATAAGCCCCTTTTTACATAATTAAAATATCTCAATTTTTTTTAAGTAAAAAAACCCTTTTTTTTAAGTTCTGTTGAAAGCCGAAATTATTTCAAATATAATAATAATCGAATCGAATCATAGCAATTGAAAACAAGTGGTCAAAATTAAGAAAGAAAATATTGAGAGAAAATCTGGGGAAAGTAACAACTAATATAGGTGTACCACAAGGTAGCATAGTGAGACCTTTGCTGTTCATCATGTACGTGAATTAACTCAATAATGTCATACTAGATGGTAAAAGTTGTGATCTAACTAGCTATGCAGTAGATGGCAAACATTTTGAAGAGTGCATCTGATATAAGAAGGCTCATTTTAACTGCAGAAGAACTAACTATAGCAAAGTGTTAGTTTCTAATTAATAAACTAGCAACATGGAGCCGTGTACAACTGTATAAAGATATATCTACAATAATGTCACATATTGAAAAGCGTTGTTTCTTTATTGAGAGGGGCGCTAATTTTGATTCCACACTTAGGCGACCAAGCATGTAGGAAGAAACAATTTTCTTTACTTTATATACCTTGTTATTTTATTTATTATTTTGAAAAAGATATAATTGAGGAATCTCTGGAACGCTTCATTATGAAAAGGAATTAGGTTTATACAATCACATCACATCCGTCATACTTATATGCAGCAGGTTACTTAAGACTAAATCAGATTTAGATTGCGCTAGATTGTGTGGCTTCAAATCCGCATGCTGTTGGCTCATCTGCCCTATCCATATGGCTGCAATAAAATTGCAAGAAACCACGATTTACAACGGGGCTGGCTGGAATAGAAATTTGAAATCAGCCAGAAAAATTTTCAATAAAAACCGAAAATGAAATTAATGTCCTACAAGTCTGTTATTTTACAATAACCACCCTATTTTGAGATACATTAAATGAAAAATAACGCCCTAGGGCGTTATGAATATCTATAACGCCCTAGGGCATTATAAAATTATAATACAACCCAAAACAAGCAAATTATGATAGCGTTATTGACAAACAAAATGCGTTGCTATGCAACGGCGGCGTTTACAAACAATTTTGATTTTTACTCTCTTTTAAATCAAATCGTTCTGAACATAATAGATGTCAAATTAATAAATCGTAAATGTCAAAAAAAAAAAATTCGAATTAAATAACAGACTTGCAAGACATTAAACGTTGAAGGCACCACGGGTGTTATAGGATAATGACGCCCTCGGTCGACGTACACTCCCTCGGGCCAGAGGCCCTCGGGATTGTACACTGCCGACCTCGGTGCGTTATTATCCTTATAACACCCTTGGTACCTTAATAACTATAATTTGTTCATTTTAAATAACATGCCTGCCAATTATTCAAATGTCAATTAATTTCGGGTGGGGGTCCGGACTCCCCTGGCGACGTCACTGCGGGCGGCTTGCATCCACAAGTTGTTTAATAACTCGAAGAATTTGACATCGGATTGTGCGAATTGCTAACAGCTAAAATATAGACAAGGCAGAGCGACTTACGAATGAATCTTTGAGTTAGGAAACAAAGATGCACGGCGCCTAAATCAAATTTATTATTTTAACTGAAGCTGAAATGTTGTAATCTATAATATAATATTTATAATGATGAACGTTTTCTATCCTTACTTTAACATTTGCATTCACAAAAATTACGTTACATGACTATAATAAACGTTACATGACTATAATAAAAAATAGATAACCAGAAAAAATAGTCATAAAAAAATATAATGAGAGTTATTTTGTAAATATAGATCCGGATCAGCATGTTGTAAATGAATAAGTAAATATGCAATCATAACCAATATTGCTACAGTTTTATGTAATTTAACTTTAATTTGAAGATACAGGTGAAAAACATTTAAAGGACATCTTAAAGACGTCCATTTTAGTCGTCTTTGGAAAATCTTAAAAAGATGTCTTTAAGGCGTCTTTTTAAGGTCTTCAGGCATTCAGACGTAATATGGACATGAAAGAGACGTCTTTAAGATAAGGCGTGTGCTGTCTGTGAAAACCAAGTTTAACCTGGTTTCACGCAAAAAAAGAAAAAATGACACGATGATCGAGTCTCTAAATCGCTGCCCTATAATAAGAGTCTTTTGAGCAGGAAGACACAAATTTTATGTAAAAAAATTCTACACTATTTTTATTAAAACAACAAATCTTTTTAGTGCAAAATATTATAAATAAGGACTATTAGAAAGTATCACGATATAAAATGTATGAAAAATATCACGAATTCAGAAGTTTTTTAAATTAACCTCTTGTATTCAGTGGCGGATCTAAGGGGAGGGGCACCGGAGTACGTGCCAGAAGTGTGAAATACACACCTAATATTAATTTTTAATACAGGTAATATATGGCTAAAAAAGCGTATATCAGGGGTATTTCAGACTTCCGGTGCCCCCCCCCCCCCCCAGAAGTCAATCCTGTATTCGCCTCTGCTTGTATTATTTAATTATTATTATTATTTAGATATTATGGCATATCATCACAACTTATTTATTTGATATGAAATTAGCCATTTTCTGTATTTTGGTGCCTCAGTCTGGTCTCGCTATTATAAGTAAATAGGTATACAGAAAGTAGGTCATTTCATATTAAAAAAAAAGTGTGTAAGTTGTGATTTGCATAATGCCTTAAATAATATTCTCTAATTATGATGAAAGCAAATAAATAAAAAATAACTAATTGATCTCTTGTACATTTCTTGAGCTGTATATCGGAAACTAGATGTAGGATCACATTGGGTCCATGGGAACTTTGATCACAAAATTTAAATCTACAACCTTATTAGAAATTTAGCCAATATGATCGAAATTCAATTTGTATAAGAAAAACAGCGGGGTCCTTTCTCCAGAGTAGCATGTAGTATGAAACGTTCTTGAAAGGTACTGAGGCACCTAGCTACTAAAAAATAAAATTATGGAAAATGTGAGAGATTGAAAACAATTTGTGGTACCGTTAGTTAGCCTTTGAGGGTTAAATATATCAGATTTTACCTAATATAGATCTTCATCAGCTTTCTCCTGAACACCTTTCAATACTAGTGTGATATTGATAGTAGGTACCTATGTATATGTTAATTTAAACATGATTATGTTATGAAATTTTGGAACATCATTATGTAAATTAAATACTCTAGGATTTATGATTTATTATTATGGGAATACGTTATGTTTATGTTCAGGACATATTTTTAATTCACTTTATGTTACTATGTTCTATGTTGTTTATATGTAATGGCGAGGTCAGGCTAGAATCAGAATGGCCGAACTGTAGGATTTATTTTTAAATTTGGCGCCTCCTCTTATGTTGTCACTTAGGTTGGTAATAAAGAAATGTTACTAGTTTAGTTAGAGTTTAGTCTGAAACTTTTGAAAGGTAAAAGCAATGAAACGGCGTGAGTTGAAAAGATGATTTTCTGTGAAGTTATTTAAATAAGTTAAAAATCTGTGTTAATTATAATTTTTTATGGTCCTCCTACATTGGTATGATGGGACAGTGTTTGCTTTTTACTTCTGTCGTATCTTTTTGCAGTTGAAACAGGTTAAGTTTACTAGTAAAACAGCTTCTATTTTTGTCTTAAGTACCACTTCACATATATAATTATTCGCATTATTGCTTCTATGACGAAAAACTCGCATAGCTTTTTTGCAATAAACTTTTTTATCTTTAAGTTCCAATTCTGCACCCTATTGCTTTGCATGGTTTGTAAAGTTTGTTTTGTTAAGGTGAGTTTATAAAAAAAGTCCCAGTCCTAACTTACCCTATCCTAGTCTTAATTTTTTTCTTAAAAAGTTAAATGTACAGGTTACCCGTATGCCGTTTATAAAAGTCGTAATCCTGTCTTATTCCTGACTTAACCTAACATTTTTTTATTAATTTTTCCTAGGGGCTAATACCATAGAATAGATCAGAAATCAATTCCAATTGGCGTGAAAAGTTCGCGTATCTATTTTACGATCAACTTAGGACAAAGACCAGCCGTCTTAGGACATCAGATATGTTTTAGGGAAAAATTAAGACTAAGATATGCTAAGTTAGGACGGACATTTTTTATAAACTCACCTTTATTCCTAAGGGTATGTACTTGCCGAAAATACTAGCATCCTCTGAGAATAGGTCATAGGCTATTTTTTATACCCCTAGGTGATAAGTGTGGCCCTATCCAGAAATTTTCTTTTTATTTTTTGGACAAAAATTTATATGGCAAAACAACGTTTGCTGGGTCAGCTAGTAATAATTATAAAGGTCATAGCTCATACCTAAA
Organism: Rutpela maculata; assembly: GCA_936432065.2. Lineage (NCBI taxonomy): Eukaryota > Metazoa > Arthropoda > Insecta > Coleoptera > Cerambycidae > Rutpela > Rutpela maculata. The sequence goes on along the minus strand of OW386292.2, from coordinate 90,982,039 downwards.
TAACCTATATCGCTACAAATTAAAAACTGCTAAACAAGCACATCATAATCAATAAATTTATAAATCAGATAACGAAACCAAAACTAAGTATGTGGAATATAATAAAAACAACATGAGGAACAAATTTAGTTTCACATGACTTTCGTTTTGCAAAAGATGGCAACAAAACACCTATAGAAGATGTAGCTGACAATTTTAACTTGCTATTTTCGAGTGCCACATACGTAAATGCTTTACATAATTTTGACTACTTAGAAAATAAAGTGCCTAACTCTCTTAAATCAATTTATCTATCTCCAGTTTCAACTAAGAATGTTGAACTCCTTAACTCCTTATAGATAAATTAGTCTGCAAACTCTAGTGGTCATGATAATATTTCTAATAATTTGGTTAAAAAATGCAAAATATGCGATAAGCGGTCCATTATGTTATATAATAAACCTTTCTGTAGAGAAAGTATATTTCCCAGTAAATTTGAAAGAGCCATAATCTCTCCATTATACAAAAAGGAAGATCCAAATGACTATAATAATTATAGAGCGATTAGTCTACCATGTAGTTTCTCTAAAATTTTAGAACTTCATCTTAAGGAGCAGTTATTAGATTTTTTACATCAGTATATGTTACTGTCTCCTGCTCAACATGGTCTCACTACAAACAAAAGCACGGAGTCTGCTTTCTGTGATTTTCATCACAAAATCATTAAAGCTTTAAACAAGGAATCAGTTGTGGGTCTTTTCGTAGATTTCTCATGAGCTTTTGATTTAGTAGACCATCAGCTGCTTAAGGCCAAACTAGCACGATACGGTATTCGAGGAACTGCTTTACAAATATTTTCCTCCTATTTAGACAACAGGACACAAATCATAGAAATGGCCGGTGGAGTTGAAAGTAATATTTGTGATTAAATAAAGAGTTCTACGGGTGTCAATTTTGGTACCACTTGTGATCTGTTATGCTAATGATACAAACATTCTAGTTACCGGCAGCAACCTAACTGAAGCAAAAGAAACCACTGAAAGAATTTATCCAGAAATCATACATTGGGTCTAAAAATAATAACCTAATTCTAAATAAAACAAAGACAGTTTCAATACAATTTTCATTGAATAATAATTCCGAGAGCCTAACACTTTTTAATGGTACTGACTGGGAAATAAAAACTTGTGTTGATAGCATACTCTTAGGTGTTACTTTTGATAAACACTTACAATGTATTCAACATATCGAAACATTATAACCCAGTAACTTCATACATGAAATTCTAAGAAAATCCAACTGCGGTTCTTTTTATTTTGGCATCACAAATAATTTTTCAAAATTTTTGTCATTTTTATTCATTATTACTTACTAGGTATTATTAATAAGTTTAACTAGTACAGGTGGAAGTTAAAATACACTTTGTGGTACCTCTTACTTTTTGTATGTGTCTTTTCTTCATGCAATACACTTATATTTATTTATTTATTTAAAAGTCCATAAACTCAACTGGACGGCTGCAAAAGTTACAGAACGTCAAACGTCATGTAAATCAGTTTTTCTCAAATAACTCGTAAATTATCGGTTTTACGTTAATTTTGGTTGTTATAAAATTTGTTCGTGAGATAAATCTGCATAAAAAAGGTCCTATACAAAATTTACGTAGAACCAATAGTTTTTGAAATGTAGGGCTGAGAACACTCGACTGCGCTGCATTCGTTTCCGCACCAATTTTGAGGTAGAGTGTAAGACGCGTGTCCCCTGTAGGCCTAACCCAAGTTATATTATAATTTTGTTGATTATTGTTCATCTTTGCTGACTTCTTCTTCGTCTCCGTCTATCTCTTCTATTTCCACTTCTTCAATATCTTTATCTTCATCAACAATCATCTCAGCAGAAAATAACGAAATGAGATCGGCTTCATCATTGTTGAACTTAGATTCAACGGTTGTATCCTCGGACATCGTTTTGAGACACGACTGGCCTCGACATGAGCCACACACTACGGAACATGGCAATCCTATTTTTCTGCATCCACAATTGATAAAAATAGAAATAAAATGCGAGACATTGAAAAATGTACATTTTGTTTTGTAAGACACTCAATAAAACCGCTCCATCCTGGCAAATAAGAAATATTTTTAGACTTTCCAAAATCTACAATAAATCAGTTATATTAAACGTTGATACTCAGATATTTTTTCATAATTTAATTCTTTTAATTAAATTTTACATAATCCACATACGCTATTTTCGTATATTTCAAGCGGTATATGTGCCATCGTAGCAAATTCTTCTGTACATTTCATTATTAGTTCTTCATTGATAATTGCATTTTTTGGAGTTAATATTTTTATAACTCCCATAATATGAATTGTACTCGGAATTGTATTATGCCCATCAATAGTGTAGATATTTATATCTGCATTGTCTGCAGCATATTGTATCACAGCACCTGATTGAGATGATTGAATAGCAGGCTAAGGATGATACACAGCTGATATTTCATAATTAATTATAATAATAAATGTCCTTAAAACCCCGTATATGACTGATAAATTTTGAGATTTTATTGTTTCATTTCAGGTTTTAGACCATGCAGAACTTTTTATAAAGAATAACTTTTTTTCGTAAAACTCAAAATAAAAAAGTTTTCCATATGCCGCTAGCTTAAGTAGACACACTGTATACAAAGTCAACGTCATCCCTTGGAGGGCTCATAGGCCAGCTCAAGTCTGACCAGAATATCAAAATATGACTTTAGTAAAACGTTGTTAGTTTTTGAGATATTGGCACTTTTATGAATTTTGTGAAATTCGACACCTTAGATCAGTTTTTCGAGTGCCACAGGTACAAAATGCCATATTTTAAGATTCTAATTTTTGTTACGCAACCCTGAATAGCCCTGCTATTGATCACAGTCCAAAATAAAATTAATAATGCCATACATTTGGAAAAAAAAAACATTTTTGCTTAATTCATGAATTAATTTTTTTTTTATTATCTAACTTAGACCCTTCATACTGTAAAAAAAATTACCACGCTAACCTGGCAAGTTATTTTAAAAAAATGCTCATTTAATGTAGTTTTTAAAATAGTATAAACATTCTCTATGTTTTACTTCAGAAAAAAAAATATTGCTATTTTACTGCAAAAGGAGCTTGTTGTGAAATGATTTCAATAATTATTAATTCGAATGAAAACACTTGTTAAATTAATGTGACAGGTATTTATTAAAAACTAAACAAAACACCAATAGAAATCAAATAACGTGTTCAAATTGCCTGCCACCAAGTGAATACAAGCACGGCATTTTTTTAAAAAAGATCTTTTTATCCGTCTTGCACTTGTTGCGACATTTATTTGTTGTGCGGCTTCATTAATACGGTGTCTCAATTGATTTATGTTGTATAATGGTTTTGCATAGACCTTCTCCTTTATGCAACCCCAGTAAAAAAAATCTATTGGATTTAAATCTGGAGACCGGGGAGGCCACGAAATGGGACCAAGACGGCCGATCCATCTCTGTGGATAAGTTTGGTCCAAATGATTTCTCATTCCTTGTGCGTAATGAGCTGGACAGCCGTCATTTTGAAGCCACATTGCCTCACGTGTGGCCAAAGGTGTATCTTCCAAAAGATTTGGCAGTTCATCTTCTAAAAAATCGTGATAAATTCCATTTAGATTTTCAGGTAATTCAAAGAGGGGCTAATTATTTGACCGTTCAAGATGCCGGTCCACAGATTTACTTTGAAGCGGTACTGTGACTTTTGTTCACGCATTAAATGTGGGTGTTCAAGAGCATAACTATGAAGATTGTGCATGTTACAAAACAAATATCTTTATTTTCGTTAGACCTGTGGAGTACAAGTATAGAATAATGTCGCCTAAATACTAAAAGACAAGAAATAAAGGATCTAATTTGATATGAGTAGTAAGTACATGAAATATTACATGCATTCGAAATTACATTATTCATATAGACATTATACATTAAAACTAGTTTAAAATATAAGAGAAAAATTAAAATAACTAACATTTTAGTTAAATTCATTGAAATTTAAAAATTCAGCGACTGTATAAAAACTATGCTCTTGCAACATGTTACGTACACGAGATTTGAACATATTAAAATTTTGTATAGCCTTTAAGGGAGTAGGTAAGTGATTGAATAATTTAATTGCCATAATCACTGGACTTTTTGCAGACATTGTCATACTGTGCTGAGGCACAAGTAGGTTATAGTTGTGTCTTAGATTATATGCAGAATATTTGTCTCTAGTTAGGGTAAATTTGTCAGGGTGTAATTTAACATAACACACAATTTAAAATGTATATATGTTGGTGACTGTTAAAATATTCAGTGCTTTAAATAAGCCTCTACAAGAAAATCTGGAATTTTTGTATGCCATAGTCCTTACAATTCTTTTCTGAAGTATTAAAACCTCACCAATTCACACAGCACAGTTGCCCCATACCGTCATGTAATTCTGTTTACAGTGGGTTTCGGTATCCCTGTACGTTTTTCAATTGCTCGCGCCGAAGTAGTTGGATCATTTTCAATCTCTTGTAAGACTTCATCATCGTAATCCTTACGTGGTCTTCCTGTCCTAATGTGAATGTGGGGCATTCTGCCTTCCGCATATGCTAGGTGAACATTTATGAACACGCAATGATCAGGATGTCTCAAAGCATTCGGGTATCTTTGTTGATACAGAATAGCTGCAGCAACACCATTTCCTTTGCATTCCCCATAAATATAATGCATGTTAGCGTATTCCTGAGAAGTATACTGGTTCGGCATAATGAGTACTATTTAAACTCAAATACGTAACACAAACACCAGGTCAGTTCATTATTATCTCCAATACAATAAGTCGAAACTACTAGGCACATAAACACAAAAACAGCCAGAAGTGTCACTTCACTCTAACTCATGTCAAATGGCGTCACTATCTTAGTTTAAAGGTGGGCTACACTACGCGAAACTTTAATGCATGTTGAATAGCTTCACTGCAAGCCACTCAGACTAATTATTATTGAAATAATTTCAGAATAAGCTCCCTTTGCAGTAAAATAGCAATGTCTTTTTTTTTCTAAAGTAAAACATAGAGAATGTTTATACCATTTTAAAAACTACATTAAATGAGCAATTTTTTAAAATAACTTGTCAGGTTAGCGTGGTAATTTTTTTACAGTATGAAGAGTCTAAGTTAGATAATAAAAAAAATTAACTCATAATTGAGCAAAAATGTTTTTTTTTCCGAATGTATGGCACTATTAATTTTATTTTGGACTGTGATCAATAGCAGGGCTATTCATGGTTGCGTAACAAAAATTAGAATCTTAAAATATGGCATTTTGTAGCTGTGGCACTCGAAAAACTGATCTAAGGTTAAAATCTAATGTGTGTATCATTGTGCAGTGTTCTGTAAATAAGCAATGACAAATCACCATACCATACCGACTATATATTTTTTGCTTATAAATTTTTTTTTTCTGTTAGTTTGTCATTTGTATTCTGTGCCGTTAGTCTTATACCTTATATCTATATTTTATACATTTAATATCATGTACTTTGTATTTTATCTTCCTTATTGTATTTTATCTTTCTTATTGTATGTTGACGTGTGTAAACACTCTGTGTATTTTACCACCAATAAAGAATTGAATTGAATTGAATTGAATATATGAGGATATGTAAAAATTGCATTTATGTACGCGGGCACCTAGACTATTAGTCGTTGTCTTGAGCCATACTGAGTGATTGCTCAGGGAATTTGTATCTAGACGTTCTTTCTCTTCTGCTGATAAGCATAATTTGTAAATTATGTGGTTGCTTAGCAAATTTTCTTGACAATTTGGGTAGTCTGTCATCGATAGGCATAATTTTTGTTTTTGCGTAGAGAGACGCATTGGAAGGATGATACATGGGATTAGTAGGATGACGAATTTTGGTTATAGCCAGAGATGAAGTTTCAGCAACTCTGATGTTCTTCAATGGAGGATTTTTACAGTTCAGAAATAGTGTATTACCATATTCCAGAATGGGTCTGCAGATGGTCGTGTAAATCTTGGAAGCAGTGCGGAGATTTATACCTTTGTTTTTGTAGGTTAAGAATCTAAAATATTTGCTCTTGAAATACTTCTTCGTTTCATCATTTTGGTATGGAGGTTTAAGTTTAATTTATTGTCTAGTTGAAAACCAAGATATTTGGCATTAGGTACTGGACGAATTTGATGGTTGTTGATGGTTAAGGTTGGTGAGGAAATGTAAGGAGTATGGTTAAAGATTAATAGTTGAGATTTGGTATGGTTGGATCGTAATCTCCATTTGTTTAACCATGCTTGTGTATTGTTGGAGAGTATTTGGATATTTTATATTTGATTGCTTTAGATTGCTAGTTTAATTTATTGTCTAGTTGAAAACCAAGATATTTGGCATTAGGTACTGGACGAATTTGATGGTTAAGGTTGGTGAGGAAATGTAAGGAGTATGGTTAAAGATTAATAGTTGAGATTTGGTATGGTTGGATCGTAATCTCCATTTGTTTAACCATGTTTGTGTATTGTTGGAGAGTATTTGGATATTTTATATTTGATTGCTTCTTTATAGGAGACAGTTAAACCTAAACTTGAGAAAACATCTACTAATCGTTTCGATCCATATCTTCGATGAATAAATACAGCTAGACTGACTAATAATGATGATGAGAAAGATCGTGGTTGCACTGCATACATAATAGCATAACTTAACTAAAAACTGTACTAATAGTTTATAAAAACTATTTTTATAAAATACTAATAGTAATAAAAACTATAAAACTAAAAGCATAAATAAATATTAAGCAATTTTCAGTGCAACAATTTCTTTGCGTTCTGGAATTGAAAACTATCTCGTACAAATCTGCTGTTTACTGTCAGTAACCTATTTATTTATAATAATAGGGTAAAGGTACCGGTAATGGTCACTATAAGAGTTTGTATTTTCTTTATATTATCATAACTTTTAATCTATGAGTTAAAAAAAAATTAAAAACCTGTTTGAAAGTGAAGAAAATTATTATTAATCCCCTATGAGCTAGATTGACAGATTCCTTTTTTTTCTTTTTAATATGTATTTTTTTTTGTCTAAAATAGTGAAATCCAATGGTTGTCACTCCAAAAATAAAAAATATCTAGTAGTTGGCACTTCAGTAAACCAGTAATGGTCAGTATTTAAAAAAAGAGGAATTTTTCAATTAAAAGATTTTGAACACATACAAATAGTTTATTTTAATATAAATATTTGAACATAAGTTAAAATATATTTTTACTTAAAAATGATCAAACAGAATATTTTTTGCTAGATTTTAATAATCGATAACAACTTGCCAGGTCCCTAATTAATGTATTAGATAAGCATGCACCTGTAGAAGAAAAAGTACTCGGATGTAATTGGGCCAATAAGATGTGGTGGACACCCACAATAGGTCAAGAGATATTAGAAAGAGATAGAATGTATAAGAAAGCAGTTATTACACAACAAGAAGTAGATTGGAAGAACTACAAACAAAAAAGAAATGCAATTGTAAATAGAATAAGACAACAGAAAGAAATATTCTATCAGGAAAAAATCGATGAAGTAAAAGACAACCCTGTGGAGATGTGGAAAACGCTAAAACAATTAGTCAAAAGTAATAAAAAAGAAAACAATAAAGAAGGCATTATATTTAATAATGAAATGGAAAAGAACAAACAAACTATAGCTAATAAATTTAATGCATATTTTTTGAATAGTTTAGAAGAACTAGTGACTTACCCGAACCAAGATCAAATTAATGAGGTTATAAACAATATGAATAAATCCAATGTTAATTTGGAGAGATTCAGATTACTAGAATTTTATGAATTAAAGAAAATAGTAAAAGAAATGAGAATTAAGAAAAGCAGTGTAGATGGAATAACAACAACTATTTTACAATCTGCATTTGAAATTACAGGAGACAGAGTTCTACAGGTAATAAATAGTAGTCTAGAAAATGGATGTTTTCCCAGAACATGGAAGTTGTCCATGATTATACCGTTAGAGAAGAAAATAAATACCATTAAATGTGAAGAACATCGACCTATAAATATGGTGCCAACATACGAAAAACTACTAGAGATTATAGTGAATGATCAAATTATAAAATATCTTGAAGATAACCAGTTATTGACCAAGTACCAAGCAGGATTCAGAAATCAAAATTCATGTGAGAGTGCAATACAAACCATTTTAGCAAAATGGAAAAACGCATTGAATGAGAAAAAAGTTATAGGTGTTGTATTTTTAGATTTTCGTAGAGCATTTGAGACCATAAATAGAAATCTACTATTATTAAAGTTAAAAAGCTATGGGTTAGGTGCTACAATCATTAAGTGGTTTAGTGAATATTTATCAAATAGAACTCAGGTGACAAAATATAATGATACTATATCAACATCGAAACAAAATATATTCGGAGTACCACAAGGGACGGTATTGGGTCCTACATTGTTTTTATTATATATAAACGATATAGTGCAACATGTACAAAAGTGCAATATTCAACTTTTTGCGGATGACACATTGTTATATTTCATAGGGGATGATGTGGATGAAATTATAAACACTTTAAATGTTGAACTTAAGACTCTGCAAACATGGTTAACATTAAATAGCATGTATGTGAATATAGAAAAAACCAAGTTTATGTTAATTAAAAGTAAATATAATAAAATTGACACAAGAAACAATATGGGTATATATATAAATGAAGAACAGATCGAGCAAGTGATAGAATGTAAATATTTAGGTATTCTCATTGATGAAAATTTATCATTTTCCAATCACACTTCTTATATTACCAGTAAAATCGCTAAAAAAGTAAACTTATTAAGCAGAATAAGGCATGTCAGCTCATGGACTAAACTTTTAATATATAAAACAATAATTTTACCGCACCTAAACTTTTGTTCTACCATTTTATATCTATTAAACAACACACAGATGCATGAAATACAAAAAAAACAGAATCAAGCATTACGTGCTATTTTAAGGTGCAATAGATACACAAGTATTAAATACATGCTAGAGCAGACCAAACTTCTAAGTGTCAGACAGACCATTTTTAACAACACGATGATTGTTATATACAAGATAAAGCATGTGTTATGGCCACGACACCTACTCGAAGACCTAACTTACGTTCGTGACATTCATACTTACGAAACCAGAAATAGAGGAAATTTTTATATCGATACTGTCCAAACATCATATGGACAGAATAATCTATTTCACAAAGGACTCATAGAATATAATCAGTTGCCAGATGCCATAAAGAGTAGTGAGACGCTATTATCCTTTAAAAGAAACTGTAGAGATTATTGCATCAAACATATAGAGATATAAATAAATATATATTTTGTTTGTGTATTGTTTTACTTTTGTACTGTAATATATTGTAATGTAAGTCTATATACATATTGTTATTTATTTTGTTATATGTATGTATGTATTTATCTGCCATGTTAAATTATAAGTAAGATTGTATGTTAGCTAAATGCTATTAATAAAGATTATTATTATTATATTATAAGCCGTTCTAATTTTTTTCAAAACAGTGTTGTCAAGATAAAAGGGTCCAGTACCGTGCAATTTAAGAGGACCATAAAATATGTATATTTTTAATACAAAATCTAAATCCTGCTTTGTTGGCCAGACAAATGAATTTTCTGTAGTTTCTTTCAGAAACTTAACGTTCTCCTTCAATTTTTGTAATTCTTCCTATGTAAAATTGTTCCTCGTAGTATATCGCATAATAACTCTCAAGGCATAAATTGATTTCTGTTCTTTCTATTGATATTTCTTCTTCATGATTTTCTTTATTTTCTTCCATGTCAGAGAATGTTTCAACATCATCATCTGAAGATTTGTCCTGATATTGGATTGATTCCTCTGAATCACTATCACTCTCTTCAAAGTCTTTTTTATTTTTTGTTTTATTTTTTTTTTCAAGCGTTCCTGTTCTTTTTGGAGCTTCTTCTGTTCTCTAGCTTCTTTTCTTTCTTGCTTTTCCTTCTCTTTTTGAATTTTCTCATTTTCTTTCTTGGTAAAATACTTTTTCCATTCTTTAGACGTAACTACTGATGGATTCTTCTCATATTTTCTCTTGGTTTTGGATGCTTGCTTTTCCTTTTCCGGCCAAAATAGTGCTTTTTTGAATGGGGACCCCAAGCTTGAATTGGAATCCTCATTACATATAACTGTGCTATTTTGTTTAGGCTCAAGTTCTGGTGTTTTATTGTGATCGATAGTTGGTGTCAATATACGACACTGACTTTTATTACCAGCAGAAATCTCATTAATTTCTGGCTGCCCAAGTTTTGGTCTTTCTGGGGTTGCTAATGTATATGAACAAGAGGGTAAATTGTCTGTGTCTTCTGCTGTTACATGGCTTATGTCATTATTTGCTTTATTCTGACTAACTTTTTCACTTTCTTTATCTTCATCTTTGAATTTCTGCCACACTGAATATAAATCTAAAGATGATTCTTGTCCATTCCAAATTCCATGATTATTTTTTTCATTTTCTTTAAACTTACTTAGTGTTGCTGAATCAATCACTTTTTCTAAAAATTGTAAGTGGGTAAGTGGTAATTCCTTGCATTTTTTTGTTGAGACTTCGCTGGCTTGTTTACTTGACATTTTTATACATTTGCTATAATCAACACTATCTGCCGACCAAGGATATAATCCGCATTTCTTAAAGCCATTGATGACACAGTCCGAGGTTATTTTTTTCACAACATCTTTAAACAGCAGTGGAAATGTTGCCTTGTTTAGCACTTCAAATCCGTGATCAAATTTCCAGTTATGAACCCTTTTTTTCCATTCACCTTTTAATGGCTTGAAAATACTCACATCACATGGTTGTAAAATGTGTGTTGAGTTTGGAAATAATGCAACCAGTATAATTTTACGACTTGAACAAAATTCACTTAAGGGCATTGTTAAGTGCGATGTGTGGCCATCGATAAACAATACGGCTGGAAATTCGGTTTGATTTTTTACCAACCATGGATAAAAAACATTAGAAATATATTCATAAAATGACTCCCCGGTCATCCAGCCATTTTCGGTTTTACCAATCCCCCATGAATCAGGAACATTTTGAACAACATTTCCCAGTAATCTAGTATATGGGAAGACAATAAAGGGCGGTAATACAGTACCATCTGCACGAACCATTAGTAATACAGTTAATGATTCCTTGTCAGATCCTTTTACTAAATCGTATACATTTTTTTCTCCTCTAGGAGCAATAACCTTGCCAGATTTTGGACACAACTGGAACGCGGCCTCATCACAATTGAAAATTCTGTTCGGAAATTTCAATACCTCGATATTTTTTTCTTCATTAAGGTGAGTTTCAACTTCCTTAAACCAATTTCTTAATTGCTCTTCTGTCACGTTTGCCCTTCTATCTGTCAGTGTTTCTGAAATTCGCATACTTAACCGAGATTGGTGCCTTGTTAAAAATAATTTCAGCCATTTCCTTCCTGGCTTACAATTTGTAAAAGGAGTATCTCTATGTGATGCTGTAATAATTCTTTTTACTGTTATTAATACATCATCTCGTATAGGTGGAAAGCCTAGTCTTGATATTGATTCTATCCAGTTAACCAGTGCATTTTCTTCTTTTTCAGTTAAGATTGTTTTTGGTCCCATTTTTCTCCTCATCGGTGATTTCCCCGTAACTTTATACCTTAAAGTCATGCGTGGAACATTAAATTTTTTACTTACTGCCAAATAACTCATTCCATTTTTTACTGCGAGGACAGCGCTATTCATTTCATTTTCCGTATATTTAAAAAAGGTTTTTGTTTTAGCCATTTTCAGCACTGAAAAATAAAAACCCTATTGTTGTCATTTCTGATCCAGTAATGGTCACCTTAATTATAAATGGTGACATCTATTGGTTCCTTTCATGAAAGAAAAATTAAATTTGAATATGTAGTTAACAAAATTATATACTATCTAACTATAGTCAAATGGCTTTGAAATCTCAACTTATTATGAAATCCCAGTAATTGTCATATGGTGACAATTACTAGTTTTTAGAAAAATCCAGGTCGAGTAGTTGTCACCCCCTCTTAAATATAAACTTTTATGAAACTTTGTTAAAACAAACGTAAAATATGATGACGATATAACAATCAGTTATAATTGTAAATTGTAATTTATAATAGTGTTTTAAATTTAACTTTAAAAGTATTAAGTCAATAAAACACTTACCTTAATAAAACTACAAGATCACAGTAAGCTGAGGTATAAAACTTTACTGACACTTAAATAAAATATGACATGACAGCGCGGTCAGCGCTACCTGCATACATTTTTTTAAAGTTATAAGAGGTAACTAACAATATGGGCTGCCAATAGGTGGTGCTAAATGGTTATTATTCTTAATAAATTTCTTGTTTGGAATTTTGTAATAAATAGGTGACCATTATTGAAGTCTTTACCATTACTGGTGCGTTTACCCTATGTGACATTTGTCGAAACCTCAAGCTATTTAGTTTTAGTTATTTACAAAGTCTTCCTTTGAAAGAACGGGTAGTCCTGATCATCAAACGTGTTTCAGTTACTGAGCACTTGGATTAAATTGTTAAAAAATATGACAGACCACAAATTTGAAAATTTAGAAAACCCCCTGTATGTCAGTAACGAAGGGCTCTACAGGTACATATGGAGGTGCTTTGAAATCAGTGCCCTTTATTTCCCTTCAAGCTGTGCAAGGTTACTCATAACACCCCGCATATCATGATAATGAATCCCTGATCTTTATGTTCTATGACTACCTCGATTGTATATTTTTTAATGATACATCACTATGCCAGTAAAATTTGTTTTTACACATTTTTTCTTGCAGGATAACTGTCATGGAACGTAACTGCCGACTAAAATAGGGTATTAGTATAGCAAATACCCGAAGCTAAGACATGATTTACAAAAGTACTTTATTGGAAGGAAACTGAAGCTGGCATTTTTATTAAAAGGTCTCACAGTATTTTGCTTGACATCCATCTTTGGGAAGGAATCTCAAGTTATTTGAAATTTGACATTGCAGTCTTTTTGAAATCGTACAAGTGAGTGAAAAGGTGAATATAATTTATACTAATAGTCCAGTAAACTTTTTTTGTTTCGGAGGTGTTTTCAGGGTTGGTAAAAAAACAGTTTTTTTTCATTTTAAACAAAAAAACAGTTTTTTTGTTTTGAACAGTTTTTTTTTTGTTTAAAACAGGTTTTTTTTTAAGTTTTAAATGGTATGTTTAAAACATGTTTAAAACAGGTTTAAAACGTTTAAAACTATATTCAACTAAAATTAAATGGTGCCAGACACATTATGTCTGCTACTACTATTTAATGTCAGATGGCGCTCTTGAACGGATTTTACAGCACTCTGTAAATAGAATACTGCACGTGACCACTATATCGGAATTATTTATCGGAATGGACCATCATCGGCACTTTTCCTGCTTTTCCACAAACTCCAAAATAATACATTTATTTAAAACATCGCATTGTGTATTAAATATGTTGTAAACATTTGTTTAAAACACGGTGCGATGTTTTAAACATGTTTTAAACACTTTGTTTAAAACATTTTGTTTTAAATATGCCAACCCTGGGTGTTTTAGAAATATACTCACTGAAACATGGAACGTTCCCGGAAGCGTGACAGAAATGTTTCATACAAATTGCAGAAATTAAAGATGTCCTACCTAAAAAACGTTTCAAGGAAACATTTTAAAAATGAAGTATTTCAAACATTTCTGAATAATTACAAAAATATTTCTGGCACATTTTAGATACTAGTTGTCGTGTTTGGGATACAAATTTTTAAAAGTTAAATTCGGAAAAGACATTCAGTTCAATTCAAAACGATTGTATTCAAAGTAAAAATAGGCGATAGCGGAAGGGTCATGTTGGTGACTAACCAGTAGAGGGTGCTAAGTAGATATTTTATAGCATTTTGAATGTCACGGAATATGAAATGCTGAATTATAAGAATAAGTAACAACAAGGTTAATTTGTTTAAAGAACCATTATAATAATGGTTTTTCTGAATGTTATTACTGAGTTTGGAAAATATAGATCTTAAGCTACAATTTGAGTATAGAATCATTCAAATCTGACATATTTTCTTCATCACCTATTTAGGACCACATTTTCTATATCCATTAAATTAAACTATAAATGGCTTTTGCAGTTTCTCATACATTGAATCGTTAAATAATTACAATACAGGCTTGTTTCACATTTACCCTGATTTTTAAGTGTTTCAAATTTACTCCCCTTGACCGGTTGATCCTACATAATCTATTAATTTATTCGGTACAATTCTGTCATTTTGACCTGGTAGTTTCTAACATTTTAATGTGGTTGTCGAGACGAGCATAGAAGTGTCTTGACTGCACTTATTTCGATACATACAGTGAAGCAATGTTCATCACGGTTGTGTTACTTTTAAGATTAGAGTTTAGAAGGGTCGAAATAAAAGCTGATGCAGATGCAGAAAACAACAGACATGCACCCCGTATATCGTAAATCAGTTGGTTGAGCACAGATGCGAGCATATTAAAATACATGGGCTAATATTTCTGTTATTCGTCAATGACCTTCCATCGGCTAAGAAAAATGCCATAACTATACGCGTCTGAAATTAAGATTGCAGCGTCTGTGCGGTTTATATCCGAACTAATTCCTGTGTGATAGGTGTTTTGTTTACATTCAAATCTTTGTATTTTCGGTGATTTAAAAGATATTTTATAAATAAATTTCAATGAAAATATATGTATAGCAATTGATTTTATTAAGGCGATATAAATAATAAAAGAAATCTTGCATAATTCAGCTGAAATACCAAAAAAAGAGCTAGTGTAACATAAGACAAATTACATTTTAATTTAGTAAATAGTAAGACAATTCTTTCTTTTACTGTTAATCTACGAGCTCTTTTGTCTCTAAAAACAGACTGCACAAAGCCACAACCTCCACTATTGTGTCCAGGAGTTTAAAACTGTTAAGTCCAGTAAAACTGTTAAGCTTACTATCTGTTGTTAACAGAGTACACAACTTAAATACTTCCGGAGTATTTACTTGAACTTGGAAGTCACAAAAACTTTTTGGTCCAACATAATCAGATTATGCCTGTAGTACTTGCAATAAACTCTCATCTTCTTGGGTATTTTCATATTCTTCACAATCCCACTGATCGTCGAATGGTCGTTTCAGGGGCCGTTTCTGCCAACTACAAGCCTTCTTTGAAATCGTTCAGACCTATTGGATGGTCCAGGAATGGCATCATTATCACTTATAGTAAATTTTTTGATGGGACTGCTGTTTTTTTCAAGATTTTATTTTTTTTACTCTGTTCTAAAAATAAGACAATGTCTAGGTATTTAACCTCAACATACAATAAATACCTCCTTGATAAAAATAATCACCTTCTGTGAAATGAAGTGAACAAACCTTCATGTCTTCATGTACTTTGTCACTGACTTTCCAATTTTTAATTTTATTATCCAGGCTTTTAGCCCGTCCACAAAATCCTTCCCCCCCCCAAAACAAATGTTGGTGTTTTTTTTTGCCCAAGACGAACACTGAGGAACTGAACAATATTGATTCATATTGTTTTCAATTTTAATTGAATCCAATCGACAATAAAAACAACGCAAAGCAATTATGACACAAGCAAACAATGAAAGTTTTCACTTGTCATCTCATACAAAGTAGTTCATAATCGGCACTGTAGGTGGTGTATCGCTTATTTTGAATCGCGTATTATGTTTGCAGACGATAACTCTATTGTGATCTCAGCTCCAGATCCTGAGGAACTTAACACCAAAATTTCAGTAATTTCGACAATCTATAAGGAATGGTGTGCCAAAAGTACTTTTATCTTGAATATTGACATAACAGAGTGTCTATACTTTTCTAAACGGAGGATACCTCAGATTCTCTTTCTTCTTCTTTGGCTCTTTCAAAGAACACTCAATACTTGTTATTTTGAATTCGCTTCCAAGCACATAAACCTGGTTCCTATCTTTATGCTGTTGATTTTGTGATTCCATGTGACAGGTTCTCCTTCGTGCAGATCCAAAAACTCCATAATCACTTCACTACTCCACTCCATAATGAACTAGGTACTTGAACTGCTGCTGTACGATAACTGCGCCACTACATATCAAATGACGCTACACAATCCACAACAGGCTGTGGTCACCTCGAGCAATAACGAGTATTTACGTTCCCATGGCGCGAGGTATGACAAACTTCAGACCAGGCTCGCCAAGTCACACGCCGTGGGACCCCGGCTTAACATTATTCCTACAGGACAATTTTCACCATTTACACAATTTTTAGGAACTGTAGTAGACGAAAATCTATCTATTGATTACTTATGTAAAAAGATTAACTCTGCATACTTTACTATAAGAGAAGTAAAAAATGTATTCGATACAAAATACCTGGTGAATATACTCAAATCTTTTGTGCAATATGATAGTTTGGGGATGTGCGACAAATGTAAACAGAGTATTCATACTGCAAAAAAGACTCATTAGATTGATATTTAACCTGGGCCTTAGAAAAACTTGTAAAACTTGCTTTAGGGAAAACAGAATCTTACTGAGATTTGTTTAAACTGCATCGTAGCGGGGATATGGCTCAGTGGCAGAGCGTTCGTTTTGCATGTGAAATGCCCCGGGTTCGATCACTGGTATCACCAGAATTTTTTTTATATACCATTCCTGTTTAATTACTATCATTTTTAAAACTGCATATATAATTTTACAACCGTAATTATTATTAAACTAAAAAATTAAAGAACAGGGCCATTAGACATAATTAAAATGGATTATATTTTTATTCCTGCTCCATAACTGCTACTGGATGTATATCCTCTTGTCGCGGTCTATGACCTGTATCAATAATATTTGCAAGCATTGCGGTGCTAGGATATTTAACTCGCGGCTGATGTCTTGCATATCCTAAAAACCATAATACGCTTGCAACATGTGCACATGAACCAAGTGTTCTGGCTCTAGTTTTACAAGTGCAGTAATACCCTAAGATCGGTTCATTATCTTCAACTAAATCTTGTTCGTTAGCTTGTTGGATTACATCGTCATCAATATGATATGCTATCCAGAGTTGGTATTTGGTTGCATTTCTGAAACGGGAATAAATCCGCTCTCTGATTAGACCTGGTTCATTTCCAAGTTCATCGAATTCAAATCTTTCTGAATCTCTCTTTGTAGTTTATCTTGAACGTAAGCAGGTGCCAAGTTGACTTGATAAATTCCTACTGTCAGCTCCTTTAAATAATCTAAATTAAGTCTGGGAAAAAAAGGTATATGATTTTCAGTTAAACGAACCCATCTTGCATTTCTAGTGTGAAGGTTGTCTATCTCAACTCTGGCTTGAAGAACTTAGGTGTCTGAGATTTCTCTAGCATTATTTGAGCTAGTTCTGCGTTTGCTCTCTCCATAAGTATTGGTTCTCGATATTTATTAAGTATTGCTCCAGCAATCCGATAAAAGTCTCCGATATTAATAGCATGGTGCATAGGAATGATTTTTTCAAAAAAATTAAAAACAGATTTTATGTGACCATTACTTGCCTCTACTATCCACCTCGTTTTCATAATCAATCTGGAATCACTAGCTTCTTCGGTATTAAGTTGCCGTTCACCACGCTCTAGACATGATGGTATTTTGTAATTAATACCTATATTTTCAAGAAGTAGCAAAACGTCTGAATAACCACGGTCCACAATAAAAATGTCATCATTATTGAACCATTCTCGAAGCCCATTGGCATCCACTTCAAATTCGTTACGGAGCATTGAAGCGTCATTATTACGCGAATCGGAGAAGTAAGGACCATGTATATCTAATATATATCCATCCGGGGCTACAACGAGGGCTGGCTTTATCAAGTGACAGCCCTTATGGACTGAATATGATTGCTCTAAAATTGCTACTTTTCTGAATATAGGCATAAGTTCCATCTGTGTATGCAATCGCTACACGCAGATCCTGATTAGTGTTATAGAGTTAATTCGCAAAATCCATCACGTCTCTGTATATATTGCTTTCTTGTAATTGAATTCATTCCTATATTTAGAGGAACAAAACGTACCATCAATGATCTTCTTACTGTGGTAATAACAAGACTTATGCTTGCCTGCTCTTGTACCTGAAAATGACTTTTAAAAAATCATCAGATAATCCTTGACGAAGTTTGCATAGGAATAATAACAAATCTCTTTTGCTAATATGTCGATGAGTATTTTGGCCAGGTACAGGTACAGGGTCACAATATGTACACAAATCTTGAAATTGTTGGTGTTATTGGGCTTATGGACCGGAACTCATCCTATGTAAAACTATTTTCATCGTTAAAATCGGGCTCATCAATTCTAGCTGATCGACGTAAAACCTGTAAAATATTTTGCAACTGTGCACCGTTTAAGCGATATGGTCTATTATAAAATTGCAAACCCTCCAACAGAACTCGTAGAACAAATCCATTGGCGTCTAAATGATGATGACAGCAGAAAGCTGATTCGGGTATATAAATATTTTTTATGATAAAGACTTTAACTCTACACTCGACAGAAAGCCTACTTAGATTGTGTAACCCATTGCAAAACATACAAGAATTATTTGTGGTCTGCTTTAAAACATTTAATTTCAAACAATCAGGATCACGTGCTAATTCATCAATCTCGGCATTGTCAGTTCGATTGCAATTAAGACATATGCGACAGTTAACTTCAATGTCTCGAGGTGGTAAGTTAACATCTTCACGACGACGAATTGCAATTTGACGCTTGAGCTCATTTTCATTTCCAGAAATGCTAACCATTGCTCGTGGCTGCAAACCAATGTTACATATATAACAGTTTACTCTTCGCCTAAACATGTCTGGATTTTTAACAACCAAAAGTCAGACGCTTGTTATAGAATTTCTTCTATTGTTAACTAATACAGTACCAAAGTTGTAACAAATAAACACACAAGTCGTTATTAAAACATTTACAAATGTCAAAACATTTAATTTTAGACAGGCTATAGGCCCACTATTATTTTTTAATTAATTCTAAAATTCAAATAACGTAGAATTTTCGTTTAGAAAAATATAAGATAACCACTGGAATAAAGGCAAGTGTGTGCTTAGTAAATACACACCATCATTCGTACTATCTCTTTACAGTGTAGCTCAAAAACTGTCCATTTTCGGAGGTCGCCCATTGAGGCTCTTGTTCACGACAAGAAGTACAACATATTAGAATTTCAAATTATTTGACCGACACCACTTTTATCTAAGAAATGTGCGTGGTCCCTTGATGTAAATGCTAATATTCACTCACATACCGTGTGTGTAGCGGGGCGCTAGGCATAGGGAGTAAAATTACAACATCGCGCGTGCCAGCTGGCTGAAATGAAATAACAGAGCTGGGATCTCCGCTCGACGGAGGAATTTACGGCAGCAGTGTTGTCATATCTTTCGCGCTACGTGAATGTACATGCCTAATGGGAAATTACATGCACGGTATTACTATAGACACTGTAACTTACTTAGAATGACTAATTATAAGCCAAAAGCATATGAAAAATCACCTCACTATGCTGGAACTAAATTATATAGTAAGTTACCTGCAGAAATAAAAAACATCAGTAAATAAATGTAATAATGAACTAAAGAAGTTCCTCATCATAAATAGTTTTTATTCTGTTGGTGAATATTTTGAGTCTAACAGTATGTTTAATCATCTAGTTATGTAAAACTAGTTAAGCCCTAAAGTTATATAGGTGTAGAGTTATATTGAAATTGGTTTGTATAATTTTTTTACAAAATTCTGTCTTGTTTTTTAAATTGTATTTTGAGTATTTTACTATGTACGACGTTCATATATGTACCCGGTACATCTACAAGATGTAATATAAATAAATAAATGAAATTGGGCGATCGCAATCGGATTGAAAATCTGTGTTCAGACAAAGATTTCCAAATTGGGCAATTTTTCAACCTTTCATGTGCGCTCTTCAGTATGAAAGTGCAGTTAGTTCTAACCACTTGATTGATGAATAGGTCGATTGTAAAATCATTCCTGTGGGCCTTGCCTTAAAATGTCCTTCACCAAGTTTTTTCTCAAATTTCCGAATTCACATGAAAGTGACAAGCTCTATTATATATAGTCTAGTTGCCCACGTACATAAATGCAATTTATACATATCCTCGTATAACTTATAATAGATACAATATAAAAAATGAATAACAAATACAAACACTTTTATAAAATCAATTTACACACACATGTACAGGTATGAATAGAATTTAAATAATTATAGTATAACATCACGAATTTTCACAATGGTACAATACATTGAGACTACCTAGGTACTTCCAGTGATCTAACCTGATTTTTAAAGACTGTAAGACTGACCGATGCATCTAGTTTAAAAAAATCAAAGTTACGTTGCATTCGGGTCAAAGGGTTATATAAGCCATAGTTGGTAGGGTGGTGATTTAAATGAAACATAGAAGAGTTACGAGTACGATGACAAGTATTAAAATTTATCAAACCATGAAGACTGTCACAATCGATATTATTAGTTAATAACTTAAACAAAAATAGCAGGTCTTGGTGAAACTTACGTATCTCCAAGGATTTAAGGTTTAACATATTAGAAATATCGGTATATGTAAGGTGGTCATTATGTAAGCCTAACTTAAATGCACAGTTTCGCAAAAATTTATTTTGTACCTTTTCAATGTCATTTTTATGTGAATAGTAATAAGGCGACCAAACAGTAGAGGCATACTCTAATCCAGACCGGACCAGGGAACAGTGCAGTATCTTAAATGTGTCATATGAGAAGTCTTTACTATATCTACTTATAAAGCCCAAATTTTTAAATCCTTTTTGTGTTAAAGTGTTAATATGACTACTGAATGTCACGTGTCTATCAAATATGACACCAAGGTGTTTGACTTCAGTAACATTTGTTAGGACAACATTGTTTATATTATATTCATATACTATATATACTATATTTTGTAAAACTTATACTAAAACATTTGTTTATATTTAATTCAATACCGTTCAGTCTTGACCAATTATACAGGCTGTTAATATCCTGTTGAAGCAAGTGGCAATCTTCAGGATTCAGGACCGCCCTAAATATTTTTAAATCATCAGCGAACATGAGAGATTTAGAGTTGCGAATTATATTTGGTATATCGTTGACAAAAAGATTAAACAGTAATGGACCACAATGAGAGCCTTGTGGTACTCCCGAATAAGCAGATATAGTATAAGATATGTAGTTGTTAATTCGCACGCACTGAGTCCGACCTGATAGAAAACTATTTAACCAGACCAAATCCAAAAGACTTCAATTTCTCCAACAAGAGTACATGATTTACTCTATCGAATGCTTTTGAAAAGTCAGTATAAATACTGTCGACTTGGAGTCGATTTTCAAAGGCATTCAATAGGTAATGTTGATAAGTAAGAAGATTAGTGACGGTAGAACGACCCTGTTGAAATCCATGCTGTTCATTGCTAATTATATGTTTGCATTCCCAGGGTAATTGGGATGTAACAAGCGAGTCGACAATTTTTGGTATTGCCGACTGAACTGTTATGCCCCTATAATTTGTCACATCTCCTCTATCACCTGACTTATAGATGGGTGTAACAAATGTGCTATTCCAAAAATCAGGGAAGATACCTGTGTCCAGAGATAAATTAAATAAAAAATATAATGGCTTACAAAGTGTACATATACAGGATTTTAGTAGAAACGATGGTATTCCGTCAGGCCCAAAAGATAATTTACATTTACAGTTACTTATACATTCATATATTTCGCTTAGTTGAATATTAAGCCTATTTATATTAACATAATTGCAATTTTTATATTCAGGCACAATATAGTCTTTCTTAGCATACACAGTGGAAAAATGATCGGCAAAGATGTTCACTGTTTCAATACCATTTTCACTGACATTACCATCCAAATACATACTACTAGGGTAACTTTTAGGTTTCCTAGTATTGTTCAAGTGTCTCCAAAATATGGAGGGATCATTGTAAATTTTGCCTTCTATATTAAACATATAATTATTATAGCAGTCAGTATTTAATTTTTTACATCTTTCTCTTAATAAAGAAAATTTATAATAGTCATTTAGAATTCCTGTTTCTTTGTATTTTTTATGAGCGCATTTCTTATCAATTACTAATGCTTTTAACTCGGCAGAAAACCATATTGGAAAATTAGTGCTCCTAAAACATTTAACTGGAACAAACAACTCAACAGCACTATAAATAATGTTATAAAATTGCTCAGTAGCTATGTTAACATCTGATCGATTCAACGCAGTATCCCAATCACAGGGTTCGTAGCGACCGGGAAAACCGGGAGAAGTCAGGGAATTTAAAATTTCGTCTAAAAGTCAGGGAGATGTCAGGGAATTTCGCAAAGAGGCGAGAAAGTCAGGGAGTTTCATTAATTATCTGGAAATTAGGTCCAAATACCAATTACTGATTATTATCCCATACAACAATATAATATTAATTATTAATATATATGTAGTATTAATAATTGTTTACGATTTGCTGACTTTCTAACTGAAGCCGTCCCTGTCTAATTTATCTCCTAGTAAAAGAGAATGAGAATGTTTTACGATTTTCGCCTTTGTGGAAATGGGCGCTAAGGAATAAATCTGCAGCTCAGTGTCTTGTTTGGATTTGTAAGTTGTATTTGTATTCTCCGCCGGTCATTAGCGCGATTTTGTGCTTTCTTGTGGCTTTTTGTTAAGGATAAGATTTTGTGAAGTGAGAGGGAAATACTTATACGTCTATTTTCTGTTTATTATAAATATTTAAAAAATCGTAAATAGTATCTAAAATAGTTTTAGATACTTTCCACTGCTCTAAGGAATGCCATACTCTAAATGACAAACTACAATATTCAAGTACCTACAACAAAAATTTACAATAAAAAAATATATAGTTGTATTCGTTAGAAAAATAGCAAGAATCTAAAACAGTTTTAAAGATTATACTATGTTTGATTTTTTAAATATTTACAATAAATCGAAAATGAACACATATTTCCCTCTCACTCTGCAAAATCCTATCCTTAATGCTGTTGTATGTTATGTGGTCGGTGTCTGATAAATAACACAGGTATACAAAAAAAAAAAAAAGGTCTTGTCTTGAGGTTCTGATCTAACTTTTCTGAAGTATTTTGACGCACTGAAACCAATTTTGGGCAAAAAAAATTTACCTTTTATCTCCTAGGGGTGGCAGAGAGAAACTGACGATAGCAATTTTTTTTAGTTAGAGAAGAGCATTCCTACTAGAGAATTTAAGAAGTTTCGTTTTAAAAATGTATTCTAAAAGTTTTGTATCTATTGTAACCTAAACCAGTTAATAAAATTTTATTTACAATATGAACTAGGTAATTTATTATATTATGTGATTAATTATGGAAAAAGATGAAACGAGTGATAATCTGTTCATTTATTTTAAAATCAATGTTAAGAGTAATTATGTATTTACGTACTAAAAAATAAATTAAAATTGTCTGGAAAACTGCAGTTAAAAGTCATGGAAAACCTGGAAAAGTCAGGGAATTTTACCTCTTTATCAAAATACGAACCCTGAATCAACACTGGCTAAGTAATTGTTTAAGGAAAAAGTGTCAGCATTTTTGAAGTCATAGTAATAAACCTCATATTTTAGATCATCGTCCACTGTGTTTGCTGTAACATCAAGAGAATAGGATATATGATGATGACTATTTTCTAATAGCTTGTCAACAGCCCGAGTAACATTAAGATTGTTTTTATTAGAAAACAATAGATCTAAAAAGATCCCATTATCATTAGGAACATTATTAACTTGAAACAAATTCAGGAAGCTGAACATATTGCATACTATATTTCCAGACGATGTCTGAGGACATCTTACGGTAACACCAAGATGATCATTTTTCCACGAGGCTTCGGGCAAATTGTAATCACCAAAGAGTAGTACGGTATGGTTTTGATGCGATTCCACAATTTCTTCCACTAGTAAACAATGATGAGTGTACAATTCTGGGCTAGATTTCGGTGGAATGTAAACAGCACCAACAAGAAAATACTGCGCATCACAATTTATAGATACGTATATATGCTCCACATTAACATCCCCATTTGGAACTACTTTAGTTTTTAGATTACTACATGTCACTATAACACCACCTCCACGAGTTTTGTCACTTGAATGGCTATTGCGATCAGTTCTATACAGTGTCAGAAAAGCGAGAGCGAAGCAACTAGGCTATTCTTTTTTTATCGTATAACACATCCTACCCGTGCCACCTGCTTTCCCCACCACATGTACGTGGGCAGCTCTATCTGCGGGAAATGTAAAGAATTATTTGACTCGTTTTGAAAGTATAATGAGTTAAATAATGTTAGTTATTAAAGCACGTAATAATATTACCTATACCGAACAGAGCCATCTACATCCTTTCTTTGAACAAATGGTACTGAAATTTTTAATAACAATGATGTACGTGTTTTCTTAATAGCGCGTCATTATTTGCTCCCTCTACTAGAGCACTGGTACACGCCTTTATTGTAGGCGGTCTGTCAAGCCGTTGAAACTATGCCAGCAACCCAAATCCAAAATCTTCTGATACTGTATATATCATATCCAAAAAAGCCCAATTCACTATTGCTGATGTCATTGGTTAACCAGGTCTCAATGATAACTATAATATCATAATTGCACAGAGCAATTGATTGTCTAAGTTCAGCTAGCTTACAATAGAGGTGTACCATTATGGAACCGTATTGTTAGATTTTCTTCGCCATTAGCTTTTCTTGCAGACAGTTCTTCGTGTAGTTTTTTGAGATAATTTCTCTGAGCTAGTGTCATATCTGAGTTTATACGAACTGGAGTTTCCAATTTATACAAACATTTTTTATTTTTTAAACATTCCCTAACTTTTTGAGGACTGGACAATACTGTCCTCAGGGGCCTTGACCTATCTCCAATACGTCCTAGTCGGACGGCCTTAAATTCACCAGGTATTACATTAATCATGGAAAAAATATCTATAACTTTAGCATTATCATGATTGACTCTAATGTTTAAGTCAACAGAATTGTTTTCAGGAACGTTGTACATAATGATATTTTTTTACCTTTCGCATCGCTCATTTAGTTCATTGTAAACCGCTTCCGAATTTTTGGACTCATTTTGATTATGGTACATTTCACTTCCATTACGTTTTTCCTTCAGGGTATTTATTTCAGAACGAAGAATATCAATTTTCTTTTCAAGATTACTAATTCTACCCGCTTTATCTTCTTGCAGATTTTTTACTTCAGTAAGCATCAACCTAATTGTCCTGTTCTGTTCCATTATGGTGCTGTGTAGCTGAGTAATAACAATAATGGCATCTTTCATATCAAAATCTTTTTTACTTAACATATTTTGAACATCATTACCCACTTCACACTGTAATAGATTCAAATTTGAATGAGAACTTGCTTGAATGTCAGATTTTTAGGATATTTGCACTTTATTTTCTTGACTACTATGCCTCTTATTTTTCGCGGAGGAGGAAGATCTGCCAACCCCGCCAGAATTTATGACCTCACAATCTTAGCAGCTTTTACAAATCCAGTTATGACTCTTATTTTTCTTACTTGTGGAAACTATTTGGTTAAATTTTTCGTTACTTAGTTCAGTGCATCCCTTGTGAAACCAAGAAAAACACAAACTGCAGGCAATAGAACTAGAGTTTGCCCGAATTTGTCTGTTACAACTACAACACAAACACGCTACGGCCACCATATTTGAAAACTGGAAATTTTGGAACGTTAAGGATGTCTACCACCCTAAACATAACATAACATAACTTTAAAACATTTATTGATAACCAGCTGATTTTTTCAAGATTGCTTAATAAAAATAAGTAGAATCCAATTTTCGAATTGTCGGACAAAATATATTTGCCGATTTTCCAGTCCGACGTGTGGAAATCGTCTTTTTCATGCCGAGGAAGAACGCCGCGTTTACGAAAATTTTCGCAGAGGAAAAAAGTGATAGACTAGGCGCAATTGTGCCGTACAAGAAGTTATACTAGGATATGTATAAATTGCATATTAACATTTATTTTCTACAAATAAGGAAGAATTCGTAAGAATCATAGAATTAAGAAAAACAAAACAATTATTGAACGAACATATGAATAAAGTTTTTAATGTTGTCAATGTTGCTTTAATTTTCTTCGCATACTAATAAATCGGTATGATCAACTTCCGGTAAATTGTCAGTAGTCGTTGAATTCTCTACTTCCACATAGAATTGCAGTTCTTCCAGATCCCTCCAATTGTTTCCATAGTGTTTTTTAAGCAAGTCTGTGATACTCTTAACTTTTTTTTTATTTGGTTTGGTCCCAATGGGCAGCACTGCTGGATTAATGGATGAAGTTGTTTTACCCTTTTTTTGTTACTAGTTTGGAAACACATATGTTGCTCCTGTAAAATACTTCGCCTCGTACTGACACATTATTTTTGCTCTTTTTTAGAAAGAATCTCTTCCTTTCGTTAAACTTAAAATGCCAAGAACTAGGCAATTTCAGACATTCTTTGCTCTTATCCTTCCAATTAAAAACGGTAACAGTTTCTGCCAGCTTATACACTGTAAATTTCTCGGCAATTGTGTCTTCGTAATTCTTAGGTAAGGTAACTACTTCCTTATTTTCTGTTGCACTTCTCAATTTGGGCGAAGACCCAGTCAGGCGGAATGAACGAATGTCCTACTACAGGAAAGACCAAGACGATCTCTTTTACGGAAGTTTAAGTAGTTGATAGCTACTTCATGAGCATGCAGATCACATTTGTGTTCTTGTTCTGCCCACGACAGCCATCAGCCACTAGCTTAATTTTTGTTATTCCATTTAGATCAGTGTTGCGTAATCGGTGGTAAATAGCACTCGCTATTGCTCCCTTTGGTTCTTTCTGTCTCGTTCCAGGTATAACAGTGCACGTTTTCTTTCATTAGTTTTGCTTTAGAAGTTCCAGCTACAATACAAAAATTGTAAAAATTAATTTGACTACTAAAGTAGGCACTAGAACCGGGACGTTTAGGTAGACTCATATTCTTCTGGCAGTCAAAACATCTTACTGTTCACGGAGAATTCTATAGAAGCTTTGTGCCCTCAACATTTCAGTAATAACTTTTGCCTTCTCATCATTATTATTTTCTCCTTTCAAGCGTTGAATGCGTTCATCGAAATTCAGGCACATGGAACACACGTCAGTTCTGGTACTACCAAATCCAATATTGTACTTAGTGTTGAACACATTCCTAAAGCAACATTGTTTCACCCGTAGGTTATTTTCCGCCAACTCGTTATACATTCGCCATAATTTTTTTATGTTCAGTTCAGCATCTAAGTATAATCTGTTGTTTGATTTTCCTCTGCAATAGTGAGGTTCTTTGCCTTCAAAGGATTCTATGTAGCTACAGACCCTTTCCAGTCTTTCCCTATTCTTGTTAAGTTTACGATCTCCACCTCCGGTTTCTTTCAGAATAT
The DNA here is from genome assembly GCA_936432065.2 of Rutpela maculata. Classification (NCBI taxonomy): domain Eukaryota; kingdom Metazoa; phylum Arthropoda; class Insecta; order Coleoptera; family Cerambycidae; genus Rutpela; species Rutpela maculata. The sequence continues at coordinate 90,954,370 of OW386292.2, read as the reverse complement.
CTCCTCCAGTGACATAAAATCGTCGAAGAACTCCCTGGAGACGATCTCTCTTGATTCCAACAATGTTCAAGAATGAGTTTCTGCAAACTGATACATAATCTCCTGTGACTTCCTTCCTTATGAAGTATTTGAAAGTTAAATTCCTCTTACAGCGTGCCTGATTTTCCACAACTATACGTCGTTTTTTAGGGATTGTTGGTTTGCAAAATTGTGTAATAGTAGTATCTTGCCTAATTTTATTGTGTTTATAGAAAATAGTATGAAAAGCCTTAATATCTCTCATTGTTAACGTTTTACACAAGAATGCACCGCTTTTGTGTCCACAGGTTGGGTAATTTGGTAAAGTTTTCGGTTTGTACCTGGATTTGGAATAATACTTTAGATTAATAAACTAATACAAAATGAGGTAATTGGATATTATTATCTTTCTTTACGCAAAATATGTTTTTTCCAGTTATTTTCTTGGCGTACATGTTTTGTTGCATGTTTAGAGGCAACTTTTCTCACTTTCTTCACATCGTCCATAATTGTTTATTATTAAATAGGCAGTCAAATAGTAGACACAATAATACGTATTATAATAGAACTTGTAATGTCGTTTATTTTGCAGATAAGAGGATTGAGCACGTGAGATGCATCACGTACTATTGGTACTCTTGGCTGAAATCGATATAGCGGGTATTGAAACGAGCTGTCAAAAACATAGCGGGTATTGAAACTCACTACAATTTTCAAAGTCGATTTTCTGTAGGATTTAGCGTATTTAGAACTTAAAGAGTGTCATCACTGTAAAGAGTGCGGTTTCAAGATTCTAGCAACATTTACAACTGAATATCCCGAGAAAAGTGATATAGCGGGATCTACACGATTCATATGACGTCATTGAGCGTCTTTTTAAATGGTAACCTATATTGATGATAAAGCAGATTTTTTTGAGTACTTATGTCCATGTAAAAGAAACTGACATTTTGACCACCCAAAAATATTCGAGATAATCAGAACATTTCAAAAATGAATTGTTTTAGCACTAAACTTTTAATATACTGTGAAATGTAATTCTGAAAAAATAAAATAAAAACTGGAATAAAACGTCTACTGTAAGTAACACTGTAGTACGTTATTCTGTACTCTGTAGCATACAGAAACCATGAGAATTTTTTAAGTGTGGCAATAAGAAATAAAAAATAGGCAAATGATACCTCATGGATAAGTAATGGTTGTCTCATGCAAATTGCTCAAATTGTTAGGCTTGTTTGATTTCTTTGTTACAACTTTCTATTATTCTATTACCTTCACAAAAACTTTCTGTTTTAAGAAACTTTTTTACTCAGACGAGTAAACTGAAAAATATCTTTTATCTTGGGTCATAAAAAATGGGTTCATATTGTAATATGTTGCACCCCTTAAAATTTAAGGTTATGTTACTAAAAAGTAGGCAGACTTCAACAGATCGAATGTCTGAATGAATGTAGTGTATTTGCACCTACTCGAAAAAGAACCTACCAGAAGATTCCAAAGTGACATCTGGAATTCTCTAGAGAATGGTGGCGTCATCACAGAACAATCGAGATCTGTCATTTTTAGGTATAAAAGACCAACCGCATTCTCGGCGAGTAGTTCAGAAAGTTCAGAAAATATAGAAAGTGAGGTTAAGAGTTTAATGATAAACAAAGTAATAAACATTGTGATTTTAGTCAGTAAAGTGTATTTAAATTAATAATAGTATTGTGAAGTATCCAGTAAATATTTAATAAAGTGTGTTAGTGGACATCTCTTGTTATAATTTTTGGAACCCACGGATTTTGCGAGGGTGGTTTCCTAAGGGTGGAAACACGCGACAAATTGGTGTCCGAAGCGGAATTTTATGACAAGAGGAGCTCTGAAGTTGTGCTGGAGTGTTCGAGAAGGATTCTCGAGGGTTAGTGCTAACACAGGACTAATTTACTGGACATTGTTCGAGGGTTATTTTCGAACAGGAAAATAGTGTTAAGTGCATTTTTGAGACATTGTAGAACATTTTATTAGGACATTAGTGTGATAATTAAATCCTTTGAACTGAGAAGTGATAGAGACACTGAAAAAGACTCATTTATTTGTGTTAGTGCGTGAAAAATTTCTAGAACTTTTCTATTTGGACATTAGTGGAGATTATTAAATTCTCTGAACTGGATAGTGACAAAAGACTCTGGATAAGACTTTTTCGTGCTATTTCGAGATTTGTCTGGAAAGTTCCATTACCGATATTGACGTGACAGTTAAATTTATTTTATCTTATGCCTATAAAAACTAGAAGTATGGCATCCGATAAACAAATACAGGACTTATTCGAACAATTCCAAAAAATGATGGCGCAGCAGCGCCAGGAAGACAAAGAAGAACAGGAGAAAAAACGTCATGAAGAAAAAGAAGAAAGGAACGAATTAAAGAAAATGATGGAAGATCAGGAAATAAGACGTCAGAAAGAAAAAGAGGAACAAGAAAGAAGACGTCAAGAGGAAAAAGAGGAACAAGAAAGACGCCAAGAAGAATTAAAGAAAATTCTGAATGAACAAATGAAAATACAGCAGGACGCGATCATTTCTGCCAACGAAGAATTAAAGAGTCAAGTCAAAGAAGAGATAAACAAGGTAGAAGAAAAAGTAGGTGAAGTCGAGACAGAAGTCAGTCAAGTAAAAGGAGAAGTAACTGAAGTTAAAGAGAAAGTAAACAAGTTCGAAGAAGAAGTCAAAGGAGAAATAGACCGGCTTAAACGACAGTTGAGAGATAGAGGAAGCCAGCAAGTGGTATCATCAGGACAGTGACTAAAACCTCCTTCTTTTGATGGCCAAAGTTCCTGGACGACGTACAAGAGGCAGTTTGAGGCAGCAGCGTGTGCGAACAATTGGGATAATGAGGAAAAGGCCATGGCATTAGTTCTAGCATTAAGGGGCCAAGCTTCAGAGTTGCTCCAAACCATCCCAGTGGATAAACAAAGGGACTTCAAAGTCTTGGAAGCTGCATTGGACTTGAGATATGGCGACCAACATCTCGCCCAAGTATACCAAGCCCAGCTAAAATCACGAACACAAAAGGCTGGAGAGAGTTTACAGGAATTCGAAGCTGCGATAGAGAGACTGGCACACCTGGCGTATCCGAGTGCGCCTAGAGAATTTCAGGAACAATTAGCCGTAGGGGCCTTTTTAGATGGCATAAGGGACGAAGAGGTCAGGCGAGTTCTGAGGCTGACAAGACACCAAAGTAGTAGCGAAGCTTTGGTGCGTGCACTTGAAGTAGAAGCCGCCTACAGAGATACTCCAAGGTCGAGAGTGCGAGCTGTGACTCTCGAAGAATCGCAACCAGAAATGAATCAGAACCCTATATTGACTGAGATGCAGAAAATGTTTACCAAACTATTCGATAAATTGGATGGCCTAGGAAAGCAGGATAAACAGCAAAATAAAGGAAAGCCGAGTGGTGGTATTAAATGTTACAACTGCGGCAAGGTGGGCCATATGAAACGAGACTGTCGACAGCAGAACTCGGAGAGTCGAGTAAATGCTGTGAATGTTGAAGAAAAGCAGGAAAACTAGAGATAGCCAGCACCAAGGGGGCTGTGCTGGCTAGGGAATGCGGTGCCCCCAGAGAAATAAAGATTTCCCAGCTCCAAAGAATACCAAGTAGTCTGTTGTTGCAAGGATATGTGAATGGAAGAAAATGCGTGTTTACGATTGACACCGGTGCTACGTCATCAATAGTGCGGCCAGGGTTTATATCAGGCTTGCAGATTGACAAGAGTAATCATTCGGACAGCCACGGGGGACAGGGCTGCGGTCCATGGAGAGGTCAACTTGGAACTGCAGGTTGGACGGTTGAGGTTAAATTACAAGGTCATTGTGGCTGACATTATGGATGATTTCATTTTGGGTCTAGACATCATGGGAGAGCAGGGATTTATTGTTGACGTAGGGGAGCGAGTCTTAAAAATTGGAAATGAGGAATTTATTCTGGCAACCGCAGACGACCAATTCCATAAAGCGAGATTGTTAACAACACAGACGATCAAGATTCCTGCTCATTCAGAACAAATGATCGATGCTGCCTTAGAAGGAAATCCTGGAGGGTACCGTGTTGGCCTAGTGGAAGATGACGAATCGATTAAGTCCCTATCCAATATTATTGTGGCGAGAACTTTAACCCGGACTAAAGACAAAATCCCAATTAGAGTTGTTAATTTAAATTCCCACTCGGTGACAATTAAGGAAGGCAAACCGATTGGCTCCTATGAACCGGTCACATGGGTAGCGAGGTGCGAGGAAAAAACAGAGGGGAGTTCGTCTACGAAAATAGACCAGGAAGTTTTGACCTTGCTGAGTACCCAGTTGGAGCATTTATCTGAGGATGAACGAAGGGAGGCAATCAAGTTCCTAGAAAAGGAAAGTTCAGTATTTGCCAAGAATACAGAGGCCCTTACAAAAACAGACATAGTCCAGCATCGGATAAATACTGGCAACTCACCCGCTATTCGACAACCACCTAGGAGGCTTCCATTAGCAAAACAAGAAGATGCCTCGGCAATGATAGACAAGATGCTACAAGATGGAGTCATTGAGGAGTCGACGAGTCCCTGGTCATCGCCAGTAGTTTTGGTTGCCAAGAAGGATGGAACATTAAGATTTTGTGTCGATTACCGAAAATTAAACGATGTCACGAAGAAAGACAGTTACCCATTACCACGAATTGACGACACGTTAAGCACGTTGGCAGACTCACGATGGTTTTCTACGTTAGACCTTAGGAGTGGATACTGGCAAGTGGGGCTTCATCCTGATGATAAGGAGAAGACAGCGTTTTCAGCAGGCAGTGATCTTTATCAATTTACCGTGATGCCTTTTGGACTTTGCAATGCGCCAGCTACCTTTGAAAGATTGATGGAATTCGTACTGCGAGGGCTAACCTGGAGGACGTGCCTGGTTTACCTTGACGACGTGCTTGTTATGGGACAGGACTTTACGGAACATTTGAAAAATCTTCAAGAAGTATTTGGGCGAGTCAGGAATGCCCATCTGAAGTTGAACCCGAAGAAGTGCCTGCTATTCCAGAAAGAAGTCAAATTTCTTGGTCACGTGGTGTCTTCGGATGGAATACAAACAGACCCCGACAAAATTTCTGCTGTACGAGATTGGCCAAGACCATCTAACGTTCATGAAGTACGGAGCTTCCTTGGCCTCTGCACTTATTATAGGCGCTTTGTGGAAGGGTTTGCAGAAATTGCGAAGCCATTACACCGGCTGACAGAAGAGAAAGTGCAGTACCAATGGACACCGGAATGTGAAACAGCATGGAGAAAATTGAAGGCAGCTCTATGCACTGGTCCTGTGCTAGCGTACCCACAACGGGAAGGACTTTTTATTTTAGACACGGATGCCAGCAATTCTTCGGTCGGTTGTGTACTGTCTCAAATCCAGAATGGGCAGGAAAGAGTGATCGAGTACTTCAGCAAGGTGCTGTCCAAACCGGAAAGAAACTATTGTGTAACCCGAAAAGAGTTACTGGCCATCATTAAATCAGTGGACCATTTTCATAAATATCTTTATGGACGACATTTCAAGATCCGGACCGATCATGCTGCATTAAAATGGCTGTTGCAGTTGAAAACCCCTGAAGGTCAACTCGCTCGTTGGATAGAACGGTTGCAACAGTATGATTTCAAAATAGAACATCGACCTGGAAGATCTCATAAGAACGCAGACGCTTTATCTAGAAGACCATGCAAGGAAGATTGCAAGCACTGCCGCCACGTTGAGAACTAACTAACACTATTAAAATAGAGGTTCCGGACGATTGGACGACCGAAGCCCTGAGACAAGAACAACTGAATGACACAGAAATTGGGGCTATATTGAGAGCATAGGAGAAAGGAATTCGACCAGCGTGGAAGGATGTTTCGGATAAGGCAGTTGGATTGAAGGCTTTGTGGGCCCAATGGGATTCACTTAAAGTCATGAACCGGCTGCTAAAGAGAGCTTGGGAAAGCCCGGATGGCAGGGAAGTTGTTATGCGTCTAGTGATTCCCAGGTGTCGAGTACCGAAAGTACTTCAGGAAGTGCATAATGGGGCATCCGGTGGGCACTTCGGCGTTAATAAGACCCTGAATAAAGTACAAGAACGATTTTATTGGGTAAATAGTCGTCAAGATGTGGAAGCTTGGTGTCGCAATTGCAAAATTTGTGCAGCCAGTAAGGGACCACAGACTAGAAGTAGGGGTGCAATGAAGCAATATAACGTCGGAGCACCTTTCGAGAGGATCGCGATCGATATAGCCGGCCCATTCCCAGTAACCAAGGATGGGAACAAGTACATACTGGTTGCCATGGACTATTTTAGTAAGTGGCCAGAGGCCTATGCAATTCCAAACCAAGAAGCAGTCACTGTAGCCAAAGTCTTGGTAGATAATTTGATATGTCGGTTTGGTGTACCCCTGGAGCTGCACTCAGATCAAGGGAGGAACTTTGAGTCAGGGTTGTTTCAGCAAATCTGCAAGTTATTGGGGATACACAAAACACGGACAACAGCCCTTCACACGCAATCAGATGGAATGGTGGAACGACATAACAAGACTATGAAAGAACATCTTTCTAAAGTGGTTCATAAGAATCAACGCGATTGGGATCTCCACATACCGTTTTTCCTCATGGCATACAGAGCTGCTATCCACGAGTCTACGAAACAAACACCAGCCCGTGTAGTATTTGGACACGAGATCAGACTGCCGTGTGATTTGATTTTCGGAACACCAGGCGGAGAACAGCTTCCTGTGAACAGCTATGTGGATGAAATGAGTGAACGGCTAAGAAATGTTCATGAGCTGGTTAGAGACCAAATCACCATAGCCAGTGACCGAATGAAGGCTCGATACGACCGTAAGGGTAGTGGTTTCCTAAGGGTGGAAACACGCGACAATATTTAAAAAATTGCACATGACGGGTATATAGCATCAAAAGCTGTGCAAAAATTTTATTCAAGATACACACGTTCAAGCATTTTTTCAAAAACCTTCCATTTCTTGATATGTCAAATTCAGTCCATACTTTATCAACACACTGTATAATATATAGCATGCGTAGTTACTTACCAAACATATTAATATTCTTTACTGCCGATTCAATGCTGTTTTGTGTAAGCTTTTCCTGCCTTATGTTATTTAAATCTTTAAGTTTTACAAGTTGATGTGTTTTGTGTTCTAATTCCTGTCTGATGATATGTTTATTTTCTTTCAATAATAGCAATCTTTTAGCCTCTTGTCTTATTTCCAAAGGCAACTTTCTTTGCTGAGGCAAATCTTTGAATAAGTTGGGGTCGACCTGATGATTATGTTTTGTATCTAAACCAACTACTTCAAATTTATTTCCACTAGACGTTAGTCTTATGGTTACTGTCTCTGGACATAACTGCACTCCCCGAAAAGTTCTGAAATTAATAGTTACAGCAGTATATACTTTGATCTCTATTTTAAACATTATTATTTCTTTTTAAATGGTAACCCATATTATTATCTTACCTCTTTCTTCCAGTACCCACAGCTTTGAATTCCCGTCCCCCATGAATGCAACAATATTGTATTTTATAAAATTTTAAATCTTTATTGAGATATCGCTTTACTTCCTTTGCCGCTGCCGAGACACTGATACTATCTCTCCTATAAAATTGCACGAATTTATCTTTACTTGTTGTTAGTAGTTTTTCTGTAAACTCATTTACAGTTTGAAACTTGTCCCCCAAGATTATGTCAAGGGCAATGTCCACGAAAGTGTTTTCTAATATTTGAGCCATTATAATACAATTTGTGGTAAATAAACAGATAAAGTGAGGTTAAAGTCAGTAAACCATGTTGATCCAGTCTGCACTGCTGTTCTCATGAAGGTTGGGTAATATTATTTATCCTTTCAACCGACAGCTACCTAATATTTGTTACCTAACCGTACAACGGTCGGCAGCCACTATTTACATAGAAATACTCAGAATTATTTACCTTACTTTCGAGGTTATGTATTTTTTATCGAAGCAGCATATTTTTCTTTTTCATCTCTTTATTTAAATATTTCATAAGTTGGATTTCTCTCTATTTTGTCGCAAATTATTGTCAGTCACATGAAGGATGCTACATATTTCCTCGAATCTATTCCTTCTCATGGATTCGGCTACTAGTGTATTATGTACGTCCTCACTGTCTTCCCAGTACATTCTTCTTTTCGGCAAGGGGACATACCCATTCAAGAGGAGAATATTATTAAAGACGTATATCTCATGTATTGACATCTCAAATGCAGGTTTGCTGTGGTCCCTGGTTACGTAAATACATGTGGAGTCCACTAAATTTTGCACAATTTCTTGTGTTAAAAATAATTCAAAATATTCAAGTGGATGACTTGTTGCATTCAGAGTGAATGGCTGAGATGCTTCCAGATCTCCTTTCTTCCAAAATTTAATTCAACACGTTCAAGCATTTTTTCAAAAACCTTTCATTTCTTGATATGTCAAATTCAGTCCATACTTTGTCAACACACTGTATAATATATAGCATGCGTAGTTACTTACCAAACGTATTATTAATATTCTTTACTGCCGATTCAATGCTGTTTTGTGTAAGCTTTTCCTGCCTTATGTTATTTAAATCTTTGTTTTGCAACTTGATGTGTTTTGTGTTCTAATTCCTGTCTGATGATATGTTTATTTTCTTTCAATGATATCAGTCTTTTAGCCTCTTGTCTTATTTCCAAAGGCAACTTTCTTTGCTGAGGCAGAACTTTGAATAAGTTGGTCGACCTGATGATTATGTTTTGTATCTAAACCAATTACTTCAAATTCATTTCCACTAGACGTTAGTCTTATGGTTACTGTCTCTGAACATAACTGCACTCCCCGAAAAGTTCTGAAATTAATAGTTACAGCAGTGAAATCATGTCATCGTTACAAGGCTAATTTTTTGTGTGTGTACACCTTTTATGTTTAGAATTAATAAAATAAGATCGCCAGAAAGTGTGGGCCGTCAGGAGGCGCAGCCAGAAAGGTAATAATGATACAATACATCTGAGGCACGGTACGGAGTCAAGTTAGCCGAAAGTGTTAAATTCCTGTATATTTAAGAGCCTATGGTACTTTTGTTGACACTAAGAACTTTATGGGGAGGCTATTCTATTGTTGAAGGAGCTTATATTTACGTTTTAAAAATGAGCCAGAACTTGTAAAGATGAGTTTAGAGTTCTGAGATGAAATATGTGAAAAAAAATCCAATTTTCTTCAAAAATCCTAAACATTTTCTTTCTGGCTAGCCTTACTGATGGGAGTTTCTTTCTGGGAATTTTTTTTCTGTGTTCAAAACATTTAAATAAACATGCTCAGCCTAAAAAAATGCTTGTAGCGATCACTTGATATAACTACGTTTTTTTACCTCTTTGACCTTTCTCGTTGCGCCCCTGATGGCCCACACTTTCTGGCGATCTTATTTTATTCATTCTAAACATAAAAAAAATATTGGCTTTGTAACGATGATATAATTTCACTGATTTTTATATCTTGAACCATGGCTAACTCGACGGGCTGACATATGCCAGAAGTCTATTTTGTCGTTATTTAAGTTCGATAGAATTAATCAGCGCATAGAAAATGCTTGTAACGATGAGTGTCCGAAAAAGCCACTTAGCTCCCGCACCAATAGGAATACTCAGAATTATTTACCTTCTCAAATGCAGGTTTGTTGTGGTCCCTGGTTACGTAAATACATGTGGAGTCCACTAAATTTTGCACAATTTCTTGTGTTAAAAATAATTCAAAATATTCAAGTGGATGACTTGTTGCATTCAGGGTGAATGGCTGAGATGCTTCCAGATCCCCTTTATTCCACTTGATCCTCTCATATTTACCAGTAGATGTAGGTACAGTTCTACATCTTTTCGCCAACAAAGCTAGTGGGATAAACATATTCCTCATCCTCTTTGTGTTCTATTTGACCAATAGAATCAATGCCACCGTTATTCTTACTCTCTACTTCAACGTTATTCTCAGTATTTTGAATTGGCACTAGTACCTCTAGAATGTTGTTATTGACAAAGTAAAATTCTGCCTCGGCAGCTAGCCATTTGCCATTCAACATATTGGGATCATTACACTCTTCGTCCCCTGAATCACAATCTGTAGCATTCCCAAAGTCATCCGGAAGCGTTATTACTATTCCATCAAGTACAATGACATGGTCATCTATTTTTTTTTTTTTTTTTTTTGGCATAAAGGCCGAGGCCATACAGCCAGCCACAAGAGAAAGACATGGTCATCTAACATTTCAATTTCCTCCAATAATTCAGATGTAGTAAGAGGTCGTTTCCTGCAAATTAAAAAAATATCTTGAACAACATAGTAAGCTCAAGCGACCCAGCAATATTTAAGGTTATGTAGCAGCTTTATTTCTCCTTATTATAGGCCATATAAATTGTAGGGACGATCGAGTACATGCTATTTTTGAATATCTCAATGCAGTTTGAAAAAGACTAATACATATTTTATGGCAAATCTCACAAGTAAACACTGTCAGTTTGTAAGGTTATCGTTATAATATAAAGTGAATAAGTATACTGAGACGCTGGATACATACATAATGTTAGTTGCACAATCAGTAAAGACATTAGGAATTAAAATTGTCTCTGGGTCGTTATCGACCCCTTGGGCATTAATGGGTTAAGAAACAAGTACATAAATAGAAAAGGTGACTGACTAGACGGAGTGACTGACATAATTAAATTTAGACCATAGTTTGTGGGAAGTCGCCTATGTTGTAAACACAAACTGAGTAGCAGATCTTTTACTTCCTTATTGATGTGCCTTAAGTAAGATATGTTTTTAATATTATTTGGAAGCTTGTTAAAGATATTTAATTCAAATTTGACGTGGGATCTAATTTCTAATGTCTTTAAATGTTTTGATTTCTTATCGTAAAAATCTTTCTGTTTTTGTTTACCGTAAAGCGGGGTGAATAGAAACACTTATCTACTTTCTCAATCCTGTAGCAAAGATACTACCATATTTTTAAATACGAAAAAATACGCCAAATGTGTGTCACACTTTGTAGATTAAAGAGCGTATATTATGTTTTTTTTAAACACACAGTTTTTTCAGAAAAAAAAATATATATAGCATTTTTCCATTCACCTGATGGTTGGGGTGAATCGAAACAGTCATTTATTTTCCATGTTTCTTGATATTAACCTGAGAATAAGGCTAATAGAAACACCAAAATAATTTTTTAAAAATCTTTGAACAACATAAAGTATAATAAAACAAAAAAAAATGTTTGAAAAATAGTTATAATGAATTTAAAGCAAATCCATATAATAAATAATATACGAATTATAAAAAAAACTTAAAAACATCCTGTTTAGTACAAAATATAAAATAACTTTATTCAAGATCACGTTAGTTGACTGCGAATTGAAGAAATTCCCTTTTTGAGCTTGATGGGTGCTCGGAATCTACAACAGGGAAAACCTGCCCAACAATTTGGTTAGATTCAAATGTGCGCACGTTGGGAACGTCTGGAAGACAATAAATATGACGTTGAAATTGTTTTGTTGAACAATATCGCAAAAAGCTGGCTTCGAATTCTTGATCCTTTGTGTTTATCCTCAAAACTTTTCCAATGTAATATTTAAACTTCCTAATTTTTCCAATTAGAAAAGCAACGACTAGCCAAGTCGATTCTTTTATTTCTTGGGTACTAATAGAAAAGACATTATCAAACATTTTTCCATCATGTGAAGCACTACAATAATTTTCTTTACGGATGTTCTTTTGACCATCCACCAAGCGTGCAATTGGTATATGCATTTCTTCATCGGATTCATCTAATTCTTCCTGTTCTTTTTCATTTTCCAATTCAATAATATCGCTATGAAAGTTTTCCGAACAATTATCTTCACCCTCGTTTTCCCCTTCATTTTAAAAATCGCTCCTGACACGCTTTGCCGGCTGGTACATTAACTTTCTTTCGTTTTTTCCTTTGTACGGGTTGATCGGGATATCTGTATCTTTCAAGTAGATTAACAACAGCATTATCTATGTGTTCTTTCGCCTCTTGTACTTCGTTTGCGACATAATTAGGAAGTTGTTTTAATACTTCGTTGCGATTGAGGAGGTAAATTCCACATTTCCGGAATCCGGACCTTATGTTTTTTTCCTTATTTTCTTCTATGCTTGCATAGAATTCCTTAAGAAAGTGGGGAAATCTATCTTTGGGTATACTGGAAGATTTCCTTCCTTCATGCATCTTCCATCGTTCCAATATCTTCCTCCATGCCCCTTTCAAAGGTCGGAAGAAAGCTACGTCCAAGGGTTGAGTGAGGTGCGTTGAGTTCGGCGGTAAGAAAATAAACGAAATATTGTGCTTTAAACACGACTTTACTGTACTTGCTGAAAAATGACTGGAGAGGTTATCTCCTATTAGATATTTCTGTCCTGGTAAAGATTTCAGCGCTGGTATTGCCATATTCTCCACCCAATCACCAAACGATACACTATCAAACCATCCACTTGGCCTTCTATTATATCTTGCCCCTCTTATACCACCAACTGTCCATGATTCATATAAGTTTTGTGCCTTGTAGACAACATAAGGAGGAAGTAACTTGCTTTCTGCACTTGCAGCATAATTGATGTGCTACTTTTCGAAAAATTACAAATTCTTTCCGGATAACGGCATCCACATTTGGAAATTATTTTCTTGCGGTCTGGGTCATCACATACATTAGTTTCATCATAATTATATATGTGAGACGCAGGCACATCTCTTAATTCTTCTGTCAAACGATCAAAACAAGCGTTTACATTCTCCGATGAAATAGATGCTCTTTACCTTTTGATGTTGATGAAGGTTAAATACAAAAACAATCATTGTAACAAAAACTATATAAAAACACGCAAATTTAGAATTTCATTAATAGGATCCATGTGGGTGAACATGGAAAAAATTTGAAGGTTCTTACCTGTTTTGTTATTATATTTCCAATTAAAGTGTTTCGGCGCAATAAAACCACATACAATGCAACAGGTGACTAATGTCTGTAGTAGTCAGGGTTGCCACCAGTGAATTATCAAAACCCACTATCCACTACTCCATTAACATATGATAGTGGCTGAGGAACCGATTTAGTGTGTCTATGACAAAAATTTACTGAGCACGAATTTTTTAAATTACGTTTACCATTTTTGTTTCTGGTCACCTTCAACTTGCGATTCACCCCACTTTACGGTATTTAAAAATAAATCAAACTGTTTTTTTTTATTCATTTAATTTTGGAGAATAAGGCTTGTTGGGTTGTGGTAATAAGTTCTTAAGATTTATATTCATCAATACATTGGCTGGGGTATTCTTCCCAACTACAGGGGTATTTCTATGGTCTAGAAGCACCAGAAAATGGATCTTTATTTTCAAGATCGTTTCAACATTTTTTTCACCGTTTGAATAGTTCTGTTTACTTGGTCATTTGCCTGTGGATATCTTGTAGATGACTTTGTGTTCCATCTCCCAATCTTCAAAAAATTTTTTAATTAAAAAATCAGTGTATGCTGAACCCTGTCAGAAATTATGATACGAGGTGTTCCTGGTCTTGAAAATATATATTTTACCAATAAAATTATTTTTTCACTAGGTACGATCTTTTTTTGAAATTAACCAGTTCAACAAATTTTGAAAAGTTTTTCACTGATGGCAGGACAAAATCATATCTGTTATTTTTTTATTTATACCAGGCCAACAAAATGAATTGTTGACTTTTTCTATACTTTTTTTTATGCCTGCGTGACCACAATGCAATTTTGTTAAAAGTTAATTTTGAAGATTTGGGAACAATCATCCTTTGATCCCTATATACAAGTTCATCTATCTCTGTTGTTTCATGCCTGAACTTGTAATATGACTTTATAATATCTGGAACTTGCTTCAATTTATCTGGCCAGCCCGTTTTTGTTTGTTTTTTTAATGCTATTGGTACAGGATCTGAATTTGTTAGATTTACTAGTTCTGGTCTTTTCTTTTCGGTAACTGTAATATATTCATTTACTTCATGCGCAATGTAGACACGCAGTTTCTTTTTGTATACGAAACGTATATGTTACTGCTATGCAGGAAAACAGTGCTGTAAAACCTACTACCAGATTTGTATCTAAAGTCGAGTGCTGTAATATATTATTAGTCTGGGAACAGTGTTTCATTTAATTAAAGACAAAAACATCACAGTAACATTCAAGTTCATTTTTACTGAACAAACTTGAGCATCTGTTGGGAGATGTGATGTAGGTGTGTGACTTTTAGACTAAATTTTTCTCAAAATTTTTTAGCTTTATTCCATTTAATACCAATTAAAAATTGTTCTAAATGTTCAGCTCGAAAAGAACGGCGTCTCTCTGAAAAAATCCATTTCAATTGAGAAAATGACCTTTCTACAGCAACATAAGAGAGATGCGTACTTAAAATAATACCATTTACCATTTATTTATTGACAACATATACACTTGATGTCACACTTGATGTCACAGATACAAATTACAGTTCTATTTTCACTGCTGAGAATAATCCATGTACTCTTGTACAGTGTAGAAACATTGTTGCTTCAAAAAGCTCTTAGCCCGATTGAAAAATTGATTATAATTTAAGTTTCTTGCTATACTAATGTGATTAACAAATTTGTTATAAATGTTTATGTGTAGCTTGCTGACCTTCGTTGTACGTATACGAGAATACGGCTGCACTAAATTCTCCGCTGCTCTCGTATTAAATGTATGGTAGTTAGCATGTATTGTAAATTTATTTAAATTTGTCCGTATTTGTTTGAGAGTTTCAAAAATATAAATGCAAGGCAGCGGAAGAATTCCCAACTCCTTAAATATTGGTCTACATGGAGCATCATATGGTGCTCCATAAGGTACAATAATAATAATAATATATAATAATAGAGTATAATAATAATAATAATAACTTTATTTCATGTAAGCCTTATATGATACGAAACGTCATCGGCAAAATACAAAATAGATATTATAAAAATCTTAAATAATATAATGTACTTCAAGTATTTAAAAGTTCCAATAAAACATAAATGGGATAAGATTACAAAATATTTAAAACAACAAATTAAAAACTTGAACAGATCAAATAGATAAAAAACTTTAACAGGATGGGTAAAATTACATATTATTCATATTGTAAATTCAAGAAATTCTTTTGGGGTGTAAAAACAGTGAGTGCAAAGAAAATAACATATATTTTTTTTAAATTTATTTAGGTTGTTGATATCTTTTAATGATTCTGGTAGCTTATTCTAAATTGTACTGTTAGTCTAAAGTGCCCTCTTCTTATAGAAGAACAATCTGAAATTATTTATATATACATATTGTTAGCGAATCTTGTGTCATGATTATGAATATTATTGTGTCTATGAAATATTTCTAAATTATTTTTTAGGAATAAACTTGCTTCATAAATAAAGATGGAAGCAACTTGTTTGTTGAAAAGGTCAACGATAAATTTTACGGTGACAAATCCGGGATTGTTGTCCAAAACATTATTTAATTTCTTTTTTACAATTTCTGCAGCATCTCCAGATACTTGATAAATATACCGACGAAGATAAAAAACAACATTTGCGGCATCAGCAATTGAAAATTTATCTGTTTTTGGTGTAGTCTCCAGCGCTCGTATAGCTAGAGAAATCCATGTAAAATATGCATGTATCTACCCCAAAATCTCCTCAACAGTTCAATCCAGTAGTATCGCCTGAGCAGTTGCAGTAGCAATCGCCGCTTCTATCCGCGAACAACTGATGGGATGTTGAGGGACCTTTGGTCAATTTGTATAAGGAAATAGTCTTGATTGGATATATAATAATGTTTTATTATATTATATTGACATACGAATTATTAATTAAATCTGACAATAGCATACTTATATTACAAACCAATAATATAATATAGTAAGCACAACTAGTGCTATTACTATTCACCAACAGTTCCCCAGTATGTTATTGCAGGTTCTGAAGGTAAAGGATGTATTTCTCTAAATAGCCGTGTGCGCTTGGGTGCTTTGAGAAATACTTTTTTTTACACTAGATACGAGTCTATCCACGTTTGAATAACAGGTCCTGACAGACTCGGTGACTCTATGCATCCCACAAGTTAAGTGTAATACATTACTAAAGGTGTCTTTCAAAATGCGTCCAGCATTTTTCATATATCATACAGCATCTAACAAATAAAAAAAAAAATTTTCTTATTTTCTTCGTAAATTTCACCCCAAACTTCTCTTAAACTGATCTTTATTAGTTCGGTCACAGTCTCCCCATTTGTTCTGTCTAACACCTATACTGGATTTAACTGAAGCACATTGTTGATAGGTAGTTTAGTTTACATTAACATTAGCGTATTGTGCACTAGCACATATATCTACAAAGTCTCTGAAAATGGGATTCTCCAGCTGCGTGAATGGGATATTGCACCCAATTATTACTTTTAGTAAATCTAAATTAAACTTCACTTGTAAATCCTGTTGATGGGAGTTCGATGACACATGCCTAGTAATGACAGATTTTCGAGACCATAACAAGGTAATATTGCACCTTTGACACCTGATCTCTGTACCATTAAATATTAACTTGGGTACTCACGAATCCACAATTGAACCGTTTGAACCGCCAGCAGTGGCTGCGTCATTATTTTAAATTATTGCAATAATATATCATTGGGTAATCTGCAGATCCTAAACTGACGCAGGTTATAGGGACCCAGATAGGAATGGGTAATACCTGAAACATGTAACTAGAGAGGTTGCAGCTGGTAATACGTATAACTAGACATTCTTTAGAGGTATACGTAAAGAAAAAAATTCTCCCAATTCGGTTACGGCATACATTAAGACATTATGGCATACATTATTTATTACTCTGAATGAAAAATATATTTCATTTACCAATCTTCGTTTTTGTAGAGAATCAAAACTATTATTTTTATTCATTCAAATGCGAGTTATGGGAATGCGTATGGCAGCGTGCGCCAGGTGACAGGCAGGTGTGCCGCTACAGTGTTAATAGCCGCCCCCACTTGCATTCCTTCCCTCTCAGTACTTTACCGCCGATGAGGTATTGTTTAGTTTATGTAAAATGAAGTTGGCAAAGTTATTTTGCATATTTTCCAGCCATTAACATCATTATTATACTTCGGGCTCCATATCACTGAACAAGACCATTGACTACTAACGATTTATATAATATTAAAATCCAATTTATATCTTTAAAATCCGCGTAACATCTATGTCGAAGACAGCAAAGAATAATTAAAATTTGCAATCTTTACGCATAAGTACTTTACATTGAACTATGTAATACTACATAATATTATGACAGTATTACTAATTATCTTTTACCTGCGTCTACCTTCTTGTATCGGTGACACTTTTTTATCTGTTGAGAAATGGAAACGTCTCAATATAAACGTTCCTCGAGATTTTCACTATCTTATATAACATACAATATTTATATTTAAATAATTTTCAGGATGTGTAGTAATAATACTTATTGTTAGTAGCCGATGTTTCTGATTATATCTTTACAGAAACATACATACGGGTCGAATTGAGAACCTCCTCCTTTTTTATATTTCATTAAGTCGGTTAAAAAGTATTAGAGACCTGCTTTATTTTATGATATACAACTCATAATAAAATAGTATACTAATAATGACGTTGACATGAAATAATCACTATAGTTCGCATTACTAGTAGCGTGTGTAATTCAGAGTTCGTTTCTGGAACGTCATCCGAAATACGGGCTCTGCAACTGACACACGACCTTAGCCATATAACTCTTTTGTTATATTGTTCCGAAACATGAATAAACCAAAACCGAAACAAATCTTACTTTACAGTCACTTTCCTGCTTAACAATTTCAACTATTAATACTGAATATAATAAGTTAAAAATGTTTTACTACATTTTTTACCGATGACTGTTTCAGATTTACCTTCATCATTTTGAGGAGTAGGCAGCAAGCTATATATAAATTGGTAGGATGATATTTGAAGCTTTACTTATCGAATTAAATAATCTTAACACTGGGTTAAAACTATTAAATTAGCAAGTTAAAAAGTTCAATTCTGCAAATGTAAAGGAAAAAAAAGTCTATTTAAATGACCAATCTCACGACCACTTTGTTAGGGATTACGAAACTGGTAAGATATTGTAAAACATTAGAAATATTATTAGGTTTGTTCAAAAAATCCCTTCAAAGTGTACACTGATGTAAGTGTATAGTTACAGTATGTAGCATAGATTTCTTTGCCACTGGTGCGGTGCGGTGCAATTCAGATGGTCGTGTACAGAATTAAATTTTTCAGCGCTGAATCAGTTTTGTGGTTTTAACCTCACTTTTTCTGTATTTACATTGTTGAAACAGGAAGTTATGAAGTTCATTCTAAATAAACTGTTAATTTTTATAATTGATTATTTTTTATTTATTTGCTTTTATCATGATTAGAGAATATTATTTAGGTATTATGCAAATCACAACTTACACACTTTTTTATTTATTATGAAAATACCTACTTATATTGTTGCTCTAATCTGGTCACGCTAAAATACTAGTTAGGTAAATACCTTAAAACACTCATTATTGGAGAACCAATCAAAACAACTACTCTTCTAGCTAATACTGACGAAGTATTGAATTACCTGAGAGAATTCTTAGCATTTTAAAGAAAAAAATATATTGAAAATACTTGAATCATTTATTTACATTTAGTCATTCACACTTTTTTATTTAATATGAAATTATCTACTTTTGTCTGTATTGGTACCTTAATCAAGTCACGCTAATATACTACTTAGGAAAACACTTTTAAACACTCATTATCGGAATATATTATCGGAAAAACAATTAAAACAACTACTCTTCTAGCTAATACTGACGAACTATTGAATTACATGATAGGATTGCTGGCATTCTAAGGCAAAAAAGTATATTGAAAATACTTAAATTATTTATTGAAATTCAGTCATTCGCAACAACTATTGAACCTTACATTCTATTTCAACTCTAGAAAAGTTGCACAAGTTTTTTCGAACTCGTTAGTTCTCATCAGTAGAGTATAGAAACATTCACTCATTATTACAAGCCTATTCTTGATTTATTTTTACAATTGATTATTTTTTATTTATTTGCTTTTATCATGATTAGAGAATATTATTTAGGTATTATGCAAATCACAACTTACACACTTTTTTATTTATTATAAAAGTACCTACTTTTTGTATATTGTTGCCCTAATCTGGGCAAGCTAATATACTAGTTAGGTAAATACTTTAAAACACTCATTATTGGAGAACCAATCAAAACAACTACTCTTCTAGCTAATACTGACGAAGTATTGAATTACATGAGTGTGTAAGTTGTGATTTGCATAATACCTAAATAATATTCTCTAAACTGTTAATGTCGAATGAAGATTCAGTCTCTTCTGAGAGTGGAGAGCATATGGTCCGAAGAAAACGTTTATTAATTATCGAGGATATCTGTTAAATAAAACACATTCTTTCAACTCAGACTAACTTTATTCAGTTTTCAGTTTCAAAACTCAAAAATCCTAATAATTCGTGCAGTAAATTTGTAAAATAGATTGCTTCTTTGGAAGCTTAGGATATGTACTCACTTCAGTGCTAGATAAAGTCACGTATGTTTATTTTCGGCTTTCCTAGAAGACTGTAATTACAAAACTTAAAAATAAAGCCGGTGTAAGACTTTTAATCTAATACATTTCCTGCCCAATCTGCGTCAACATAAACTTCTAATTCTTCCAGTGGCAACCGTAGAATTTTTGTTTGGGGTGGGGATGGGGGGGGGCTTTCCTGTAAAAGTTGTGCACAGCTGCTTGGGAATGTTGAAGGTTATTGTGATTTTTTAAGAATTTCAAAATTTCTATGAGGCTAAAAAATTGCAAGCATTGCAAATTTTGCTTGTGTAAAAACTGAAATGAAAACTACAGGTCATTTAACTAGACAAAAGATATATTTTATAACTTAATATAACACTATAATAATATTTCAATTATTAAAGCATTATGTAATTTGAAAGTCAAGTTTTCTGTTTTGGGATAAACAGCGAAATCCTATAATACTGCTCTGGATTATCGACCTGATAATTCTCTCGATACTTTGGGTTCTGACACGTCTTGGCAAACGAATCTCGACGTTTAATTGGTTTGCTAACATTGCCGTTTTTTCGAAAATTTGTCCAAACTCCTTTTCAGCATTTTTTCTTATATTTTCTAGAGCATCAGAGGCCTTGCTCACTCTTTCTAAATCAACAACCAAATCTTATGTTTGTTGACTGCAGATATTCTGAAAATCTGTAGGTGAACGCCAAAGTTCTATCCAGTATGTTCAAGTAAATTAGAAAATTAAAATTTAAAATTGCTTTGTGAAGAGTGATGGCTTTTCCATCATCGTCAGTTCCACTGGTAATTATTTCTTCTAAGGAAGACAAAATGTCAATAAGTCAATCTGAGAAGATAGCTACGGCACCTTTCGACTCATCTTGTTTCACAATATTTTGGTAGGGATAAATGTTTTTTTTTTTGACTTAATTCTTTTTTTAAAATCTGGCTTCATTTTGCAGAATGAAAAAATATTTACATACTTCTTGTAGTGTCCCTATAACATTTTTCACTTGAGGAATTTTGAGCCACAAATATGATCTTTGCACCTCGCATTGCAGCAACACCATCATAACCTTGTCCCCTTAAGTAGTTCAGATCGAATCCAAAAGAAAATAACGTGCTTTTTAATGTATTTGCTAGTCCTTGTCCAGTGACATTGGTAACAGGAACAAAAGTTAGAAAGTCTTCCCGAATTTCCTTTACAGAATCGTCGTAATACCTCACACATAATAAATAATAATAATAAAATAATTTATTGAAAAGTATACATGAAAAATATACATAATCAAAAGGAGAAGGCATTGCCGTAGACGTTTTTCAGCCTCCCCTATAACTTATAGCTATGTTATATCTAAATATGAGTAAAATAAATGTGTATAGAGACACAGAACAGAACAACAAAACGAACAAACATAAATAATAAACACAATAGTATTATATGACACTTTGTTTCATTGTGTCTCAGTTTTATCTTACGCTTGAATTGGTACAAAGCAGAACTAGAAACAAAAATATCATGAAATTCATTCAGTAGTTTAGGTGCTAAATAAGGAAAACTGGATACATATTTTTTAGTTTGATGCTTATGGATACTATATGTGTCGGAAGTTCTAATGTTAACATCATGTGCTTGAGATCTGCATTCGAGAAGGTTATACAAATACGTAGGTGTCTGTTTTATAATATTAAAAAGAAGACAGGAGAACAACATGGTAAATCGATAATCAATCTTTAATAAGTCATGACTATTAAAATATGGCGTAATATGTTGTCGCTTATCGATATTGTATGAATATCGTAAACAACTATTTTGGCAATACTTGTAATTTATTTTGAAATGACTTTGTCAAATGCCAATAGTAAACACCACTGCACTAGTCAAAGTTACTCAAAATTACAGAGTTAAGGAGTATCCATTTGATTTCTGAGGGCAAAACATGTTTAAATTTATAGTTCTGAATTTGGCATAGGCTTGCTGACACTTAGCTATGACATGCTTTTCGAAACACAATCGATCATCGAAGATCACTTCTAGATTTTTAGCACTATGTTTTATGTCTATCACATTATCGTTTAAAACTATATCACTATTTAAATTGTGATAGGCTTTGTTACACATGGCACTGGTTCCAACGCACATCGCCGTTGATTTCAAAGGATTAATTATTAGCCCGTTATCACTAGACCACTTAGCTATAGATGTTAGTGTCATTTAGCTCAAATACAGTTTCACTACTATATGATGAATCACATGATATATAGATCTGTGTGTCATCAGCGTAAAGATGAATCCTACAGCTGGCAGATAGCACTGTTGGAAGATCGGCGGTAAAGATTGTAAACATTAGAGGACCAAGAATGCTTCCTTGGAGAACACCACATGGAACTTGTTGTTCAGAAGAAAATACATTGTCAATTTTAACCACTTGAGAGCTGTTGGACAAATAATATTTAAACCAGTTCAAAAACTGTGTATCTATCTTATAGAAATGTAATTTAGCCAGAAATAAATCGTGATTTATTAAGTCAGATGCTTTGCTATAGTCCAAAAGCACCAAGTATGTAACATTTGAATTGTCTATAGCGTAGGTCAAGTCATCGGATATCTTTATTAAAGATGTTGAAATGCTGTGCTGCTTTCGGAATCCTGATTATTCTATAGGTAAAATCTTCTCACTTTTTTAAATGATCAGTTTATGCTAACTACTTTCTCCATGAGCTTAGACAAGCAAGATAAAATATTGATAGGTCTTAGATGATTAAGTTCTTTTGCTAGATTTACTTTAGCTAGCGGCACTATAATTGATTGTTTCCATACACGAGGGAGAGTTCCAGTTTCTAATGAATAGTTCATGATATGTGCGTGCTATGGCATATTTACAATATGGAAAAATTAACTGTAACATTTTAAGATTAATGCCATCTGCTCCAAAGGCATTAGAGTGGAGGCTTTTAGTGCTTTTTTAATTTCATCGACCGATATTTGGGATGCTGTTAATTTCTTTTCTACGAGTGGAGAAGTGTTTTGCTGGTAATGTGTCAACATATCCAAATTTACATCTTTTTGTGTGATGGAGGAAAAGTACATATTGATTTCATTAGGGTTATTGATGTCCGATGAAATAAGATTTCGTGGTTTACTATGCACATTGAATTTTTTGAGATTACGCCGTATATTTTTGAGTTATTTTTATTATTATTAATTTGATGACTAATATATGCAACTTTCTCATTGCGAATTGCCAAGGACAGGTAATTTCGAAGGGCTTTATACAATTGTAGTTTAGTTTCTGATTTAGTTTTTTTATAATCATTCAAAGCTTTATGCTTAAGTTTACTGATTTCTTTAATTGTTTCGGTTATGTACGGCTTAGATGGCTTATTTGGCACAGTAGTTCGATAAGGAGCGTGGATATCAAGTATAGTTAAAATTGCGATGTTCAAAAAGTTGGTTTTATCTCCAATGTTTGGCAGATCCTGAATAAACTCCAAGTTAATGGCAGTAGCATCTTTCACAAATTCCTTCTTATCAAAGAAACGATAATCTCTATAAGTTATCTTTGGCACGGGGGGCTTAACAGTTGTGTAGTCAAAAATAGCGTAAGTTAGGAAATGATCAGTCATATTTAAAAGATCAATAGTTCCGCATTCAATTACTTTCTCTTGCAGATCAGTACAAATTATATCAATTAAAGTAGATGATGTTCAGTAATTCTCGTAGGTTCTTAAATT
Organism: Rutpela maculata; assembly: GCA_936432065.2. NCBI lineage: Eukaryota > Metazoa > Arthropoda > Insecta > Coleoptera > Cerambycidae > Rutpela > Rutpela maculata. The sequence continues at coordinate 90,930,915 of OW386292.2, read as the reverse complement.
AATTGGTTCAAATTAAAACGATCAAGGATATTTCTGAGGTAGATTGAATTGAAGGACTCCTTTTTGAAAAAGTCAACATTAAGGTCGCCAACGAGTATAATATTGTCACACTCTCTTACTACATAAGTTAATACTTCTTCAAGCCTATCAAGGGAGGAAATTTTAAGGTTAGATGGTCTATATACCACACCAAAGACTATTTTAATGTTATTAATATTTGCCAAAATCCACAATTGTTCAAGTTGATCACTAGCAGCGGCATGATTCATTTCTATAATTGTGTATTTTATATTTTTGCTAATATACCAATAGACACTGGTAGGTCTATCAGATCTCACTAGCGAATAATTCTGAATTGAAAAGTTTACAGTGGAATCACTACTTGTTAGCCATGTTTCTGAAAGACCAATAAGGTTATAATAATTCTGTAACGCAAAAATCATCGAAGCATGAATTTAGAGATCTAATACATAATGAGAACTGCTCTTGTCTGGAAACATCGGTAGTTTCATCAGCTAAAACAGTAAAGTATTTTGTTCGCTGAACATGTTCTATAATTTTGCCTTGAATTTGAGAGCCTATTATTGAAATCAACTCATTCTGGATTTTAGGAGATATATACTTACATGCTGTTGCCTCCTGATGATAGTATGTGTTCTCTGAAAGTAGTGTCGCCGCAGTGAGCACGGAATCTACATGGGGTTCTGAAATTACCATCATTAAATTTTGGAGCTTCCAGCTTTAATATCCCAGCATCTCTATGTCCTCTAAGCGCTATCTCTTGCTGTGCACAAAGAATTATTATTTCTACAGTTTTTTTTAAGTTGACTCTATTTTTTTGGCACTCTTCTAAATTCCTTTTTGATAAAGTTGTCAATACAGTGTCAGAAAATTTTTCATTTGGGTCGGCAATGAGAGCAAGCGAGAGCGAAGCAACTAGGCTATTCTTTTTTATCGTATAACACATCCTTCTGATGCCACCTGCTTTCCCCACCACATGTGCGTGGGCAACTCTGCTTGCGGAATTTCAATTTGTTTCCGTCTTCCACTTGCAATGTAAAGAATTATTTGACTCGTTTTGAAAGTAAAACGGGTTAAATAATTTCAGTTATTAAAGCACGTAATAATATTACCTATACTGAACAGAGCCAACTACATCCTTCCTTTGAATAAATGGTACTGAAATTTTTAATAGCAATAATGATGTATGTACGTGTTTTCTTGATAGCGCGTCATTATTTGCTCCCTCTACTAGAGCACTGGTACACGCCTTTATTGTAGGCGGGTCTGTCAGGCCGTTGAAACTATGCGTGCCACCCAAATCCAACATTTTCCGAATGTGTATATCTGTTTGCTGTCCATTTATGATTTTTTCAAGATTATTGAATTTTAACGCACAATTCATATGATATTTCTTTTTTGAATGTTCATTAAAGTACTCTGTGGTGTTTTTCCACTTCATAAAGGGAGCTAAAACCAGTGATTTGGCTTTTTCGTGAGAGCATTTGCCAGCTTCCTTCATATTGTGACAAAACTAAGGTGACCATTTATAAGTGAGTGAAATACGGGACACAGAGGTAGAAGCGGTGGTAGAGTGATAGAAAATGGAAAAAATAATTCTTAAAACCAATATGCCTATTTTTGAAATTCGAAATCTAATTAACTACAAAACACTAAATGTGTCGAGCGCTCAACATCTACTTTAGTCTTTAGTTGCTACTGCTGATACTTATTAATTGCAAATGAGCGACAGGCAATGGACAATTCGTGACACAAGAACTGCGTAATATTAGTTACATTAACTTTAGCGGTAGCAAGTTCCGAAGTTTACCGATCATGATTCATCTAATCCAGTCTTGTCATTGAACGCTGAATTAGAATTGGTACTAACATACAGGTAACAATGACAGAGAGAAATGAATAATGTGTAAAATTAAAGTCACGCTTATCCTAAAATAAAAAACTTGATTGAAATTTAGATAAGATTAAATCAAAAACGGGACTTTTACGGGATCACTCGTTTCAAAAGGGGACAATTTCATTGTTTCAAAATTTACGGGACACGGCACTGAAATACGGAATTATCCCGTTAAAAACGGGACGAATGGTCACCTTAAAGAAAACAAGATGCAATATTTACAAAATGCCCCTCTTCATCTGTCAATCTCTTGCCAATATAGTTGCCAATATCAAAAATATTCGTAACAGATATTTCATGCTAAAAATAAATAAATAAATGTATTAATAAGAAATGATCTCAAGGCCCCCTGGGTGTTTCTGAAAAATACAATAGTAATAGGCTTTGTGTAATAATATATAACTTATGTACTTACTCGATGAATAATCAATTTTTTTATAATAATTGCTGTTTCTGGCTATAGCTTCGGGAAATACTATTGGGTTTTTATTAAATATTTCTCAAGCTCTGTACAATAAATAAACCAGGCTGAACATATGACTATGATTGCGTCTCTTGTATGTTTGTTGTTAATTAAGAATATTTTTGCTTGATTATTGTTATTAATATTAGCCAGTTGAGGCTGGAAGTGTGAGAGCCATGATGCTGTAGAACACTCAAATAGGAATATAAACATACCCACATATTAGGGTGGCCCATCTTTTTCGAATTCGGAATTTTTATTTTCCCACCTCTGCAAATGATTCCATTTCATGAGAAAATAATCCGTGTAAAATATTATTGAGGCAAGGGAGCTGCAGGACACATCCAAAATAATGGAAAGAAATGGACTCGTTTACATACTTTTGTCAAGAACTTATTTCATTCACATTTTTTATATCTAGCAACATTTATCTCTAAAATAACTAATGCCTAATCGGGCCATATAAATATTGAAAATTTTATCTGCATTATGAGTATAAAATGTCTCTTATGCACCTGTCTTAGGAAAAAAAATCTGAAAATAACACTTCCGTTTCAATCTCCCCTTATTTTATTAAAAAAGGCTGTAGCAGAATAAGCATAGTAAAATGGCCCCAGAAGCGTTTGGGTCTAATTCGGTGTCAGTAGATCGACAATAGGAAAAGAAATGTTTTTCGCCCTGTACTCTAATAAACATGACATTTCGTTTGCAATTTTTATCTCTGCAAGTTGTGCGTTAATTATTATGAAAAAAATAGATGATGTACATGTAATTTAAAGGCATCTTAGGAAAAAAAAATCAGCTGATTTTGCTGCCTCCTTCGAATAAAAAAAAAAAAAAAATTAAATTAGAATATTTATTTTTTCATGAAAATGATTCCCATACACAAAGCTTTTACCAAAAATACATTGTTATGAGTAGTTTATTGTAGATTTTTTTCAAATTTTTTGAAGCAGTGCGCAATAATTAAAAAAAAATAAAAACTGTTACGACGCATTGTTTAGTGGTGCTTAACCATTGAAACTTTAATTCTGGCGCACCGCTTCAAAAAATTTTACAAAAATCTACAATAAACCATTTAAAACAATGTATTTTTGCTAAAAGTTCTGTGTATGCGAATCATTATTTTCATGAAAAAATAAATATTCTAATTTTTAAATATTTTTTTTATTCGGAGGAGGCAGCAAATTCAGCTGATTTTTTTTCCCTAAGATGCATTTAAATTACATGTGTATCGTATATTTTTTTCATAATAATTAACGCCCAACTTGCAGAGATAAAAAATGGAAATGAAATGTCATGTTTAGGGTACAGGTCACCCGTGGCGACGGGAGGCTAAAACTCGAGGAAAATATTTATTTTCCTGTTGTCGATCTACTGACACCGAATTAGGCCCAAACGCTTCTGGGGCCATTTTACCGTGCTTATTCTACTACACCCATTACACAGTTTTTTATCAAAAATAATACTAAATAATATCCTAAATCTGTAAGTGTAGCAATAAAAATAATAATAAAAGTACTTTTTCTACGATTGTGCTGAATTTTCTAACTTCAAAATGACTGCGGAAAGCGTTTCAATTCTCGTACAATTTTGTTGAAATTCAAATTTTCTAACTTCAAAATGAGTGCAGAAAATGTCACTTTGCCACACGCCTCGATTACATCTTCACAAAAAAAATTTTGAAAGACTTTAAGGGAAATAACTTCATAACCGTAGAAAAAATAGTATGTAACACACATGTGGCAAGCTTCATTGCAAAACTCGTATAATAGGAACACTCGCTGCGCTCATGTTCCTATTTTCATACATCGTTTTGCAATGAAGCCCTTGCCACACTATTACAATGTACTATTGTTGGTGTGGTGTGGAAAAGGGTGCATATTATAAAAGATATGAGTTTTGCAATTTTTTAAATTGCGATACTCACGAACAATCATTTATATGAAAAAAGTGTAAGAATATTTTTTCTAGACAATTGCATGCTCCAAAAATTTTATTCAACTAATTTTACGAGAAAACTCACCATTTAAGAAATATTCTTCAAAAACAGGTTTTTGCACCTTCGACTTTGAAAAAAATTTTCAGCTCGGGTCGGATCAATGGGGACTTTTGAGATTTCATTTAAAATGATGATTTAATAATATATATCTTTATTTAAATAGGTAATTCCTAATACATAAATATATAAATACAATACGTACATAAAATCATAAAAATAACATAAAAACAATTATACAATTATGAATAATGTAGAGTAAGAATATAAAAATATATAATCAATCACCACTTACTTAGATTCAATTTTAATTCACGTTTAAAAGTGTTTAGGGAATTACTATCTTTAATTTTCTTTGGTAAGTTACCGTAAAACGGGGTCAACAGAGACAGTTTTCAGATTTGTAGATAAATATCTCGGTTGATATTAAGAAAATTGGGGCCTTATATATTTCAAAATTCTTTTCATGTGGTATAGATTGTAAAGCGCAGTGGATTTCAAAATTGAAAAAATAGAACTTCCATTTTTTATTTTTTTTTGTGTATTGTCTCTGTTCACCCGCCATCCGAGTGAACAGAGACAGGTATATAAACTGGTAAAAATCTCTGTTCACAAGACTTGTTGATGAACAGAGACAACTTAATTTTTTTTAAAAATAGTCCCTGAACTCAGAAATAACAAAAAAAAAAATTATATTTTATATATTCAAATTATATTCCATTTTATTATCAAAACAGATTAAAAATACAAATCTCTTAGAACTAAAAAATAAAATCAGATATGTTTTATTCTAAAAAAATAAATCTAGGTCACAGATTACCTACGACTTTACATAAAACTTAAAAATAAATATGAATATTTCAAGTTTCTTTTAACTTAGGAGTAAATGGACACAAAATTGATAACAAAAATAAATGGAACCAAACCTCACAATAACAGTTTAGGGCATGGTTTACAGCCATTCTATATAATTTACATTAAACTTATACAGCCCTCTTTTTAAAGAGGGCGGATCAAGCTTGCCTATTATCTGATCCAATCGAATTTGGCATAAATCAGGTACATCAGGTTCACTGAAGCATTGACCATTAAACAACTTTGTTTGCTTAAAACGAAGAAAATTACAGGAGATGGGATGCAAGGTTTTGACTTGTCCTATGTATAATTTGTCATTATTTCTTCCTTCAACTTTAAATTTTACAACAATCCAATCCTCACACAGAATTTCTTGTTGCGGTGATATAGGAAGAACATTCCTTAAAATTTTATTGTTCCACATTACATCTTTTCGTAAAAAGGTCGCTAGAGGCAATTCATCCGAGCTATCTGATAAACATTGTTCAACATCATCTCTGCTAATGTCCATTTCATCTTCTCTATCACTTTCTATTAATAAAATTTCTTCTAGGGACTCTGAAGAACTTTCCATTTCATCATTTTTATTTTCTTTAGTTTTCTGAGGGTTCCCTTGGGAGGTGGAAGGTTCTTCGTCTTCAATCTCAAAATCAGCCCCAGAAACGCTTTTTCCTGGTATAACAGTGACTTTTTTTCTACGTTGCTTAGGTTTGGTTGATGGCCCTTGTCTCAAGTTTTTAAGTAGATCGATGAAGGAATCACTTACATTGTTAATGGCATTAGCATCATTTTCCATATTTTCTTTTTCCTCACTTGGAAATTTACGCAATACTCTTTCCTTATTTAGTGGCAATATTCCACAGGCGGCAAATCCGGACTGTATGTTTTTTACTGTGTTGGGTTCTACTTTATTTAATAATTTTTTTAACAAATATGGAAATCTTCCTTTTGGTATAGCTGCTTCTTTAATTCCCTCAGTTTTCTTCCACTCTTCTAAGATATCCCTCCAAGCTCCCTTAAAGGGTCTAAAATAACACACATCTAAAGGCTGTAGTTTGTGAGTGGTGTTCGCTGGCAAAAAAACAAAAAAAATATTTTCTCGTTCACACATTTTAATGCATTCAATAGATAAATGTGACGAAAGATTGTCACCAATAAGTATTTTAGTTCCCTCTCTTCTCCTTAAAAAGGGTATAACTATTGTTGCAACCCAGTCTTCAAAACAGGTGGCATCGAACCAACCTGAGTTGGTCCGATTATATCGAGCACCCTTGGGTCCCCCAAGTGTCCAAGTTTGATAGATGCAGGATGTTGACTTGTACACAATATAAGGCGGTAAAAGCTCTCCAGCAGCTGTAGCAGCCATCATAATGGAGGTTGCTGATTTGCTGTGGTTCATGATACGTTCAGGATACTTGCAACCACGCTTAACAATGACTCTCTTGCGACCTGGGTCGTCTGACAGATTTGTTTCGTCATAGTTCAGAATATGAGTTGCTGGTATATCTTTTATACTTGTCTCTAGTTGTGAAAAATAGTTTGTTACAGTCTCTCTCGAAATAGCTGCTCTAGACTTTTTTATATTTTGGCAAAACCTTACAGATAAATCCTTCCTATGCCTTTTTAAAAAACTGCATGGAAAATCCTTGCCGGGCATATTATTTTTAAACTTTTTAATAGTAACTCCAAGCCGATCGAGATAATTTTTTATAATTAATCTTAGGTCATACCTGTCTAAAGGGTATCCCCATTCTGCCGCTATTTTTAAATGCTTTACAATTGTTGTTTCAACACTGTCGCTCAAAACAGGTTGACCGCCATGACTTTTCATATTCTGTTTATGTTTGTGGCGAAATAAAACAGACCGGTGTATGCCATATTTTTTTTCAGCCTTTCTATAGGACATTCCATTTGTTATATCTCTAATTGCGTTTTTTATTTTCATAGGATCTGGAGTGTAATTGCATACTTTCACCTTATTCAATTTTCGTGTCCTGGGCATTTTGTCTCTGTTTACTCGGAATTTTCTGAAAATAAGCAATATTTGGAAAAAAAAATCATATATTTTTTTTCATAACGATAATTGGAAAAAAATTGGCGCCAATTGGTAGAGTATATATCAAGATATAATCTAAAAAAAAATTACCTCTATTTGAAACTGGAAACCGTCGGTTAATAATTAACTTTTGTAAGTCACATTTCTAGTGTCAAAAGTAGGGTGTCAATTGAATTATGACATTTTCAACCGGCATGAAGTTAGGCACATGCAGCAGCTCTAAACAAGTCTCTGTACATCAGTGACCAACAAAATACAGCAAGGGCCGACCTTATTTTAAAAGAAAAAAAGTTACAGAATATAAAGTTACTTTACCGGGTTTTGTCTCTATTCAGCACGCCGTCTCTGTTGACCCCGTTTTACGGTATTGTAATCACGAACTCCTTTAAAAAATATGTTATTCATTGCTCTGCAGCAGTGAGTTCTGCTAATATGAATATCAGTATGAGATCTAGTATTAAATATGCATGAATTTCGTGGTCTTTACAAAACTCTAAATCATGGTGCTTTACTAGCATGCCTATGGGCTTTAAACCAAGCCTTTACATAAAGCTTTACAATAAAAAACATATATCTTCACCTGCAAATCCTGGAAAAGTTCGGGATTTTAGGAATGTGAAAAAATCAGGGAAATAAATTAAAAACCTGGAAAATATAGTTAAAGCCATGGTTTCTTTTATTTTGACGAAATTATCAATTACAGTTTTTATGTTTTCAATTTTAAAAGAATTTAATTAACAGATTTATTTATGCCACCTTTCGTGTGGTTAGTATCGAGATTAACAAGCAGATTCGTAATTCGCGCGCTCAGCGCAAATGGGCGTGTCGTCAACTGTCAATGGGGATTTTCATTTTAGGCGATTTTGGTGGATTTTGGTACACATTTGACATTGATATTCTTTCAAATGAGTTCAGAAACAGAAAGTGCAATTCTCAGCCAGGGTCGGTTTTCTGATTAGGCCTCATAGGCCCGGCCCTAGGGGCGCCTTTGCCTTTCATCTTAGTAGTTAGTGCCCATAAACTGATAGCAAGCATAGCGATTATACAATATAAGACATTTAACTTGTTCCTATTCCGGGGGGCGGGGCGAAATTGACACGGGCCTAGGGGTAATTTATAGCTAAAACCGCCACTGTTCTCAGCCTTACAGTGTTTGTTGTTTATGACGAAGTGCTTTTAAATGTTATTACGTTTTTTAAAGAAGTATTCAATTTTTTTTTTATTACAAGGAAAAGAGCTGTAGTATGATGGCTAAATTTGGTTATTGGTAAAGAGTTGAATGTTGGCAAAAAAATATTTTAATGTTACCTGGAAATTAGTTTAAAAAAATCATGGAAAATCTGGAAAAGTCATGGAATTTTATGGCCTATTAAGAGTCAGAACCCCGACAGCTGTGTTTTCTTTCATTCAAACATTCATAGGAAACAGGTAAACAAGTCTAGGGTTAGGTATGTACAAATTTTTACCTGCTTGCTTGATTTCTGTTCTTTGATTAATTCGAAATTTTCACATAAATTATTCCTAGTATGATGGAACATTTTCGTGTGAATAAAAAAAAAATGTGTGTACTCAGTATAATATTGTAGTCATACAATTTATTTAAATTTGTTTAGACAGTAGTACCTGTTACCCTGACCCAGTAGCTGAACACCAGAGTCCCTAAGCATGACAAACTTTCAATGCGTGACTTAAAATGTTAAAAATAATAGAAAAGCTGAGAAAATTATTGTAAAAAATATGTATTATAAAACTATTATTCGAGTTATTATTACATTATTAAGCACTATCAATCAAAATGTGACATCTAAATTTTATAGATGCTTCTCTTATTTACAGGTAGTGGTGGATTAATTATTTGAAATATTTCACTATCTTTGTTGTACCATAATTCATCAGCCTTGTTTGGCTATTGCCAGTTATCAAATTTAGTTTTTTACATAGCTCTGACCAATGCTGAATGTTCATTTTGGGCTTTAACGATGCCAGGAAAATATTTATCTTCATATTGAATAATGACATAACAATCAATTGAAAGTTTATTTTTATCGTACGTCATTACTCCGCTCTCAGTATCAAAAGATAAATTTTCTAAACCGCCTTCGGAATCAGATGTTTCCATTTCAGGATTTTTCTTTCCTTTTCCTTTTTCCGCTCTAGTAGTTTTTCATTCTCTGATGCTAGTGGAGAATTACTATTTTGGAGTAAGTATTTGTTTTTTATTTATTTTAAAATTCGAATTTTTTTCCTCCTTATGTTTACGTTTTTTTTCTTCCTTTATAGAGCGGTAGCTAGGTAGCTTTTTCGGCACATCATCATTTTATGAACTTTGAGATATTTTTATGGTTTAATGGATGATAACGATTCATAAAATCGACTTCTGGCGGGGCACCTCCTGTCAGGTGCATCATGAAGACTGTCTAAAAATCGGTGAAATTATGTCATCGTTACAAGGCTCTTTTTTTTTTTCATGTGTACACCTTTTATGTTTAGAATGAATAAAATAAGATCGCCAGAAAGTGTGGGCCGTCAGGAGGCGCAGCCAGAAAAGTAATAATGGTACAATACATCCGAGGCATGGTAGGAAGTCAAGTTAGCCGAAAGTGTTAAATTCCTGTATATTTAAGAGCCTATGGTACTTTTGTTGACCCTAAGAACTTTCTAGGGAGGCTATTCTATTGTTGAAGGAGCTTATATTTACTTTTTAAAAAGGAGCCAGAACTTGTAACGATGAGTTTAAAGTTCTGCGATGAAATATGCGAAAAAAAATCCAATTTTCTTCAAAAATCTTAAACATTTTCTTTCTGGCTAGTCTTATTGATGGGAGTTTCTTTCTGGGAATTTTTTTCTGTGTTCAAAACATTTAAATAAACATGCTCAGCCTAAAAAGGTTTGTAATGATCATGTTATGTAACTCCATTTCTAGCGATCTTATTTTATTCATTCTAAACATAAAATGTGTACATACAAAAAAATGAGCCTTGTAACGATATAATTTCACAGATTTTTATATCTTGAACTATGGCCAACTCGAAGGGCTGATATATGCCAGATGTCTATTTTGTCGTTATTTAAGTTCGATAGAATTAATCAACGCATAGAAAATGCTTGTAACGAAAAAACCACGTAGCTCCCGCACCATTAGGGCTTCCTTTTCTTGTTTTTCCATTTCTTTCTTTGTATAACTAAGCTTTCGGCCCTCGCAACACTAGGAATTTTCTCTCTCTTTTTAATGACTGTTGGCTCTCGCCAAAAGAGAGATCTTTTAAATGGAGAGGAGATATTTTCAGGAATATTTACATTTTTGCAACTATTTTAAGGTTGGGGTCTTTACAAGGCGTTTACTGGTTACATATATCATTTAAATTATTATTTTCATTTTCATACTGAGGATTCCTTCCATGGGTATTTTATTGTGTTATGTTCTTCAATAATATTTCTGCCATAATAATAATAATAATAATAATAATAATAATAATAATAATAATATTTATTCACCATTTTTGTATAGATACAGTATATGTATATATGGTAAGTCAGTAAAAATATAAACTATGAATATATATCTAAATTACAACAACAGTAATAATGTGTAAAAAAAAAACAACTTAATCTACTAGACCAACAGTGACAAATTAAAAATAAGACAAAATAGAAAGAGACAATGAATTATGTCCCTGTAGTTCTATGTAAAAATTCATTAACGCTGTAGTAGCCATTGTCAAGTAGTAAGTCCTTAACCTTTTTTTTTTTTTTGTATCAAGAGATTTAAACTTTTAACATTTTCAGGAAGGCTATTGTGTAGCATTATTGCGTTATAATAAAGAGATTCTTTGAAAGTAGAGGTTCTGTGAAAGGGAATAGTTAGTAAATTTCCATGTCTCGTGTTATAGTCATGGTTTTCAGCTTGTATATGAAACTTATGTAGATTGGATTTTAGATGTATTAAACACTTGTATATGTATATACAGGGAACTGTCAATATTCTCTTGGAGATAAAGGTATATCTACAACTTTCTCTATACTTTAATTTGAAAATAAGTCTAATCAGCCGTTTTTGAAGTATAAAAACTCTTGATCCTTCACTAGATTTTCCCCAAAGAGAAATATTTAGGGCTATATGAGAATAGGCTAGAGCATAATAGACATTTAGTAAGCCTTCCTCATTTAATATGTTTATCAATTGGTAGATTGCATAATATGCTTTGTTTAATTTATTGCACACGTAGTCGGTATGTCATAGTGTTCTTCATTTAATTTTAGATTTTCTTTGACAAAATTCTTCTCAGGCATTTGTTGTTCTCTCAAATTAATACATGTTGTGACAAAATTCTTCTCAAGCATTTGTTGTTCTCTCAAATTAATACATGTTGATGTATGTTGATGATCTGTTTCAATTGAATTGTTTTGGTCAAGATTTCTGTCATTTTCTATTTCTTTAGAGTTATCCGAGGGGTAAAATTTGTACAGCGACTGCCTATATTGTTCAAATCTGCCAGTACTGCTGCCACTGCCGATGTGACTGCCGAAGAAACTGCCCTAACTGCCGAAGAGACTGCTACGACTTTTGGGAATTGAAATTACGAAAAATAATGAGTGAAATAATGAATCATTAGAATGAAACAAAATATTTATTAAATACTCAGAATTAAGTAAAATATTTTCATACAAAATGGTAAACTTGTAAAAAAACTGTTATTTGCATGATATTTTCGGAATGCAATTTGGATGCCAGTTCGATCTTTCCGTGAAATTTGGAAGGGATGTGCGCCCAGTAAATTAATAGGTCCATATATAATGTACTTATTTTCAACATCTTGTATGTCATCTTCTTTGGGCCACGAAAAACTAACAATATGATTCCAAAAATTTCATCTTTGACCTCGTAACAACGATGGCCATTACTCTGCCAATGTACCAGCCACTGTCGTAGTAAACGCTGTAATATTTTTCTTTCTGAATCTTGATCTCCGTCTGTATTATATACTTCTATTTCTTCCTCTTTGTCAGAAAATGACTCAGCCGAAGACTCAGTTAAAGTTTCACTTTCACTTCGGTAGTCTGAGCAGACGTCCGTATCTGTCTTTGAAGATAAAGACAAATCGTCTTCCTCGTCATATTTTTTATTTGTTTTCATTTTTGTTCTTTTATTTGTCTTCTTTGTGTCCCTGCTAATTTATTTTTCTTATTTTTTTCTATTACTTTTCCTAGTATTACTACGCGTCGCCATACCTTTAACCCTTAAAAGTCTGTCTGATGACAGTCTTCCGTTTTTTCACTGAGAAACCAGCAAAGCGACGATTTTCGGACATTTATTGTTTTATTTTTCAATCTGACTTTGAGATAAGGGGAAAAGATGGTTTAGATGTATTTTCGGTTTTATTGTTATGGAAGTCCTATTTTGCGTCTTATCATGCACTTCAGCTGCCGTTTTGGAACTTTTAATTCATTTTGGGTATATTCTTTGAAACATAAATTATCAAATGTGGCGAAAAACAATGACTCCTGCGCTGTGTGTTGTCTTTCATCGATGTCTTCAGGATTAGACAGTTCAACTTCCCCATATTCAATAGAATTTCCTTGTTCATCTTCATCATCCAACTGTACTTCATCAGTGTCCTCGTCTTCATCGGTATTTTCGTATTTTTTTGTCCTGTCTTTGATTCTTTTACTGATTTCATAAAAATCGTCCCGAAAGCGTCTTCTGGTCGTTTTGTACTTTCTTCTTTGTCTAGTATTTCACCTAGACCTACAAAAGAAATGCCCAATTCTACCAAGTCATTCATGGTTTCATTTTTACCAAGTTCTATGGTATTCTTTATTTCATCTTGGGTAAAAGGTAAAATATCGGGTGAAATATCCCAAAATGTGGAGTCAACTCTTTCGTTGTTGCCCAGTTTTTTATTATCTTCTCTGGGAAATTTAAACTTATCACCTAAAATAGAAATTATACAAATTATTTTTAATATCTTATTAACTTTGAATAAAAACTTACTCAAATCATTACTTTTTTCATTAATTGTCTGTTCGGTGCAACCTCCTTAAAATATCCGCCAAACCATAATTTACTACTGTGGAGTAAGTGCTGGTCATGATTGATTGACTGCTCTAGAGCTATAGAGCCAGGGTACAAATTCCTTTGCGGAAACTCGGTTTTGACATTTTTCTGTCAAAAGCAGTAGTTTATGTGTGTTTATTTCGATGCAAGTATACGTGTTTAACGTAATACAATTATTTTGGATGCTATGACCATTTAGTAGAATCCAATATCTCCACTCTAGTATGAGTAAATTACAGTACCATACATTATGAACTCGGTGCAGTATATCCATCTTTACTTATAAATGCATCTAAAATGCACCTAGTTAAGAGAAGAAAGTGCCTGGTAGCTTGGGCACCGGGGATATGTTTCAATAAATCTGTGACACAAATTGCGCTAATTTTGTCGACAGCTTCAAAGTTCATTTTATCCTGACCTGGAAAATGTATTACACTAAATAATTTAATACCACTCATTGTGCACATAGTATTCTTAGTAAAAGAGATTTGCAAAGAAAATGTTGATCTTTGGTATATTTACACAGGTTTACAAAAAAAAATGTCCGACCAAAAACCTTCGGGGTATGGTAATGGAATCCCACTGGTCGGACATTTCTTTTTTGTGTTATCAATAACTGACTCGACATGCTCCTTAGAAACAATTTCTCCCCCATTGGCAAGACAATTCCATGTTTCAGCAGTCTCGTTTTCAATTTTGTCGAAATATGAACAGTATCTTGAATAGATAGATAGATAGATAGATTTTTATTTGTATTAGACAAAGAAACATTGTATACACACGTCAAATAGTTCATGATAAAAAACAAAGTAAGTTTACACTACATAGATCACTTAAATATATAAAACAGACAATGAAACCTAAAAAACAGACAATGAAACATATAAAAACACCTTGAAATACAAACAACTAATTATTAAAATTATTAAAATGGAGGTCTAAAATGGTCAATAAATTCTTGGATTTCATAAAACACATTTTCTTTTAGGATCGTCTTAATTTTTTGTTTACATTTTTGGAGTGTTAAGTTTTTCCATTCGATAGGTAATAAGTTGTATAATTTTATAGAAATATATCTAAATGAATTTATGGTTTTTTGTAACCACAGGTATATCTAAATTGTAGTCTGCCTAGAAAAATTATTATAATGAAAAAATGCTATAATATAGGGGGTAAAGCACACTGTCGAGTGTGTTGTATTTACTTGAAAGTGCGGCTCATAAGGACCTTTTATTAATTGCTTTTTAGTAGCTTCATTGGTGTCATTACTCGTGCCCTCACCGCCACAGTCTTCTATTCCCTTCATCGCATTCTTCCTATTTTCTAATTTATTCTTTTTGATATGGACATTGGTTTTTACTCGGGTTTTTATTTGTGTATAGTCTGTTTGTAGAAGTTTCGATTTTATTTTCATAGCTTTAAGGCATCTAGTATCTCCATCACTTGAGTATCCCTCTATGATTATGCCTTGCTTATTGGCTTCTGCATCTATATGTTCCCATCTCTTTAACACGTCTCCATATGTAAATGAGTTATTTGAACCAAAGATGCCTAGACAAAAGGCCGGCACCTTGTCTGTTAGTGGCTGTGCCATAAAAACATAAGCGTTGATGCTGAGACTTTCTTTTCTAAAGGCCCGCTGAATATCAGCAACAGAATTGACAATATATTTGCCAGCCATTTTGTTTGGAGTCGTATTTAATCTACTTAATATTACCGTTCGGTCTTTACTGATAAATACTCTCTGTGGTAGATTCCGTTTGATTAAATAACTCGTCAATTGGGTAAACATCAGCATTCCTTCTCGGATATGTACACCTGTCTCATTAATTGTTGTGATGGAAGGCAGTGAGTTTTTCATATTTTGATAAAGCGTTTCATATAGAAGGCGGCCACCTATTATGAAAATGTAAAGAGCGAATATTTTTTAGGGGTTGATCGAATTTCCTTCCATGCAATTTCATTGTGCTATTGTTTATTTCAGTTTCCTTTAAAATATTTAGCAAGCCCTGATTATCAGACAAAGCGATTTTTTCCGAAGATGAACCCACCTCTGTCTGCCGAATATACTGCTCAGTACATTTCAATAAATCTCGCTTAATCGTAGAATCATTCTCTACTAAATTTTGAACATCCCTAAACGCGGTAAAAAAATCAGTTATTTTTGTTTGGTCTTTATTTAAGGCAATAACACTCATAGTAGGGCAGCTTATCCTGAAAATGTGGACACCCCGAACAAAACCACCAATTTTTTTCTAGGTACTTATTAGGTACGTAGCTTTCAATTTTTGATAGGAACCAACTCCGTCTGCCATCTTGGATTTTATAGCGATCATTTTGAAATATAGGTTATTATCAATATGTCGGCTTCTAAATCACTTAGGACCACAAACTTGGTGTTTAGGTATACATATTTGGAGTCGGGGAATACAACTACACAATTTTTAAACGTATCACACTATATATTTATTCACTAATTTGTGTACCAATTACAAACTATTCATCGATGAAATGTTTTGTTTGGTGTGTCCACATTTTCTAATATGTTTTTTATTTTGTTTCAGATTGAATTGTAATACAAGATGGATTGGAACAAGTGCATGATCTGTCAGAAAACAATTTCAGAAAATCTAAAATGTCCACTCAATGCACATGAAATCGAAGAAAAGACAACACCATACCAGTTTTTCTTGAACAATATCAATGAGTTTAGAAGCTTGGAGTCATTGCCAGTGAAACTAAATTTTGGGAACGACATGAGTGTGTATGAACTGGTCCAAAACCGTGGTGCATGGTACAAATATTGTTACATCAAGTTCAGCAATTTGAAGTTGGATAGAGCTAAAAAGCGAGCAGTAGTTGTGCTGCCTCCTGAAGTATTTCCCCGCTTTTTGGCTCTATCCAGCTTCAAATTGCTGAATTTGACGTAACAATATTTGCACCATGCACCATGGTTTTGAACCAGTTCATCCGCACTCACTCATTGATATTGTTCGGTATGGTGTTGTCTTCGATTCCATGTGCATTGAGTGGACATTTTAGATTTTCTGAAATTGTTTTCTGACACTTGTTCCAATCCATCTTGTATTACAATTCAATCTGAAACAAAATAAGAAAACATTAGAAAATGTGGACACACCAGACAAAACAGTTCATCGGTGAATAGTTTGTAATTGGTACATATATTAGTGAATGGGAGATGGGAAATCGGAGATGAGCCGCTACCGGCTTTACACTTTCCACTCTTGCAGACTAGCTGGTTTGTGATGTTGAATGTAGGGAGCACCCAATTTTCTTTTGAAGAATCTCCCATCTTTGAGGACTAGAACTAAATAAATTGTACAGTTTTTGCACAACTCCAAAAAATGTGTCCGCTTCAAAACAACTCGATGCAGCCTGTTCTCCACAAAGATTTAGCAAATCACACGCACTGTACACGGCAAGGTTGTTATCCTCTAGCATTCTCGCCTGCACACCCTTATACGCTCCTCACATGTTGCTGCCATTGTCATACCCCTGACCCCCTACAGTCAGACAAAGGTATTTTATATTGCGTAACTGTGGTCCTTATAAGATCGTAGATGGCTTCTCCAGTTTTTTTTGGAACAGTCTAGAAAAACCAACAAATGTTCATGAACTTTATACGGTTTAATCAGTTTAGGTTCTTCTTGTTGTTTTGATTCATCAGCGCTACTGTCTCCGTTTGTCCGGTGAACGTAACGAATCAAAAAGGTAGTTTGTTCAATGTGAGCTGAGTCTGGGATAGCGTCGACTATTAGTGAAAAGTACTTTGCCTCATCACGTTCTTTTAAAATGTGATCCTGAACAATAGAACCACAAATATCGATAAACTCATTTTGAATTCGTGGTGATAAATAAGCAACTTGAAGTTTATTTCCAGTCTCTTGGAATGTCGCACATTTCGCAAATGCTCATTTAAAGCTAATAGTTCAAGGATGTCAAGAAAGTTTCCATTAGTACAGACACCAATTTTGTCACTATCACCTCGGAAAGCTAACCCCCTTTCAGCAAGAAACAACTTCACATCAAGGAGTCGTCGAAGAAGGCCGCGCCACACTTCTTGTTCATGTTTGATGGTTTTGGTCAAGAGGTCATTTAAAGATTTTTCTTTTTGATGCTTTAGTTGTTCTGTTTTCCACTGAACATAACACGACTTGTGAGATTCACTTTTCTCATGTTCAGGAACTCTTGCATGAAGTTTTCTCCAATTACGTGCTGCAGACCAAACCTCTGCTGAGGCTAGAGCTGAAAGCTTAGTCATGTGTGTTGAAAATTTTACACGGCAGACAGAACAAAGATGCTTTTGCCTTACTCCAGACTAACCAGTCTCTTTCAACAAACTCTCCATTTGCTAGTTTCTTCTTAAAAATGGTTGTTTGTATTTAAAATCCCTGGAAGTCCTCAGGAAAAGTCGCAGGTAGTTTTTCGTGTGATTTTTTAATGTCAATATCAATATTAAAGTTAGCTGATCCAACGTCGAAATATCTACCCATATTAGACGATACTGCTAAAGTGTTTTTGTTTCTGACAGATGAAGATGACAGTTCGGACTGTCCAGAATCAGCATTCTCAAATTTAGATGGTGACGGTATATTCAAAGATAAGGGCACGGACGTGGTTACTGCTGTCTCATTAAGTGAGGAGGAAACTTCAATCATAGTCTCGGAAGAGGAAGGTTGACTCGGTGCCGGAGAGGGCTCTACTGCAGTATAACTACTATCATTTGATGCTTTTATCTTTATGTATTTATTCAGAAACATTTGTCCTTTGGACGTTTCCATCTCCTGAACTTCTTTCGCTTTTCTTTTGTGGAACCCCGATTTGTGTTTATAAGCACTCATGTTGCCACCTTTATAGTTGCACTGTCAATATTTACTAATACAGTATACAGTAATATACTTAGTAATACAATTTAGTAATACACTTAGTAATACACTTAGTAATACACTTAGTAATACAATTTAGTAATACACTTAATTAAAACAATAAATTACCCAATTCACGGCCAGATATAAAAATAAATCGCCACAAACTCTGTCATATTACTAAATCCGATATGACAATGACAATAATCAAGCGGTCCGCACTAATTGCTTGCTACAACACCACAACACGGTAGATTCAAGACTGAAGCAAGTAGCGAAGTAGCAACCTGCAACTATGTGTGAGGAAGTTGGGCCCACATGGCACCACATGCACAGCGCAGGTCGGCAAGAGAGAGGTTACATCATCCCAGCACACAAAGCTAGAATCCAAAATTTCTGGCCAAAATTCTGAAACTCTGCAAATGTGCTTATTGTGCAAAGGGTATTATAAAATAGTTAAAAAAATTGACACCCTCTGGGGGTGAGATATAGGGGTTGAAAATATAAACAACCTTCGAAATTTTTGAAACTCAGTTTACGTACTTTTGGCACCTAAATTTCTATGAAAGAAATAATGAAAAAAATTATCAACCACTGGGGGTGAGTTATAAGACTTAGGTATTTATAAGAAAAATATTTTTAAAATACCTTCTTGCTTCACCGTGGGCCCGATATCCCAAAAACCTGGCCAAATTTGGGCTTAAAAACAAGTAGGATTTATGGTAAAAATGTTTTTAAAAAATGAAATCGTAAATGGGATTATTTTTTGAGGGTTCAATTATTGTGACCGTATCTCCGCAAATATTAACTTTAGAGATTTGCAACAAAGTGTATTGAATTGCACTTAAGAAAATATTAATTTAAAAAAAAATTCTAGGAATATGTTATTACAGTAACCTTCACAGAGGTTACTGTAATAATATATGGGCTAAAATTACATGTTGGTGGCCAAAAATCTGAAACTCTTTAAAGCTTTTGGAATATCTAGAGATTAATGGAAAAAATATTGAAAAAATTCTTCTTGCACTCAAGGGTGAAACATAAGGGTTGAAAGAAAATGCCGTTTTTTTACCTTGTGGTGTTTATTGAATACACTTTGTACAATTTAGAAAAAATAGCAAAAAACATTTTAATTTAATGCTACATTAAATTAAAATGTAATTACTAATCAGTATACTTGAAATCGTCATTGTCTCTATTCTCGGTAATTTCCGAATCGGTCTCGGTTTCTGCAGTTTCAGCTTCGATGGTATCTAATTCTTCCTTTTCAACTGTCGCTCTTGATTCTTTCGGTAAATTCAAAACATCTTTTGACAGTTTGAAACTTGCTTTCTTTGGCAACGGTCTCATACTGGTTATCAGAGGATCTGAGGAGACTAGGAGGGCGTGCAAAAGATCAGTCATTGTCGCAACTCGAGATATTTTTCGTGTATGCTTCTCTCTGTAAAACTTTAGGTCTTTGTTTCTTGCCTCCTGTGCCTCCTCGGACAGTTGGCCTATTGGTAAAATTGCTGCACCTATTACTTCTGCCCCATGTATTAAAATTTTATGGACACTTGCCGGTAAATAATACCATGGATATTCTTTGATGAGTAGTGTAGCAGTTTCTTTCGCATACATGTTAAATTCATCTTTCTTGATTTGAAACCCAGAAGACATCGCACTTAATATTACAGAACACCTGTATATTAAATCTTCTCTAATCCCAGTTATTTCCGCCGATAAAGACGGATTTGAAAAAAATCTACGCGCCGTATTTCCGTCATTTGAGGTTCCCGCGCCTCCGGATCTCACTTTGTCCACTTTTAACCCCATCCTTTTTTCAAAATCGTTTTGTATTATTTTTTTTCTATTTAATACGCTGATTTTTTTCTCTGTCCCTGTCGACTTCCATGATTTTATTTCTAAGCAGTATGAGAGGTGTAGGAAATATTCAAAAAATCTGATCCACGCATGTAACTGTGACAGCCCGAATTTGAATGAGTCTTCATCTACTTTTGCTTGTAAGGCTTTATTCATATCATTCATATATTTTGGGGTTAATCCACACAAGTAACACTTTTGTGCTGAGGTGGTTTCCGTTACCGCGTTGCAGACTTTGCCGTCAACCATTGTTAATATTAATTTAGATGTCACTTTAATATGATTAGTTACCGTTACTTTTTCATATGGTCAATTTGCTTCTGAATATGGCTTTCTTCAATTTTGGATAATTCCGTAGATTCCTTGGCAAATTGAATTCGCATTGGTCTGCATTTACCTGGGAGATGACGGCCTGGGATTTTGCCATATAATTGTTTTCTTCGAAGGATTTTCTTTCACATACATCTGAATAGGCACCATCGAACTTACAAAAATATCAGCATCACTAGAAGTAGTATAACTTTGTCCTTCTTGTGAATATTTTTGATTATATTCGCTGTGACCGGTACTCCCATCGAATCCCCACTTCACTACCAAAACAATATTTTCTAAGCACTCAGCGCTGATAGTTTGTATAACATCTGCTTGAATTTGCAATATTCTTGAAATTGTATGATCTAAAAGCGCCTGAATTTTTACTTCGGCCAGCTTCTCGGTGATAGTAATGTCCTTCGCTGGTGGATAGCAAGCCTTTTTTGCCGCTTGCACTTTATAATAGGCTGGGTATATATTTGCCCGATGTGCTTTTGCGTACATTCTGTGAGTTTCGTATGACTTTCGACTATCTTTACATTCGACTAACAGAGATAATGCTCTATCAGCTGAAAACTGTATGGGGCTGCGTTTTGTTATTTTTGTTTTCCAGGCCTCTCTCATTTTTGAGGCCCCTGTAGGGGTGGTTTCAGTTGCCTCTTCGACAAGTTTTGCAGCTACATGTTTTCCAGAAGTTCTTAGTTTCATTTTTGTTGCATATGAAAGTTCGGGGGTTGAAACTGTTTTTAAAAGTTTCGACACCTTTCTTCGTTTGCTCCTGTAACTACTTGATTCATAATCTTTCACTGGAAATCCTCGCCGTACTCCAGATATTGATGCGCGTGGTGCCGGTGACGTAGGCATTGTAAAAATTACTTCTTTCTGCAGCTACGTTGAGTATTTCGCCAGAAAGCTTGCCTTACTTCTGCTGCACTTCGTCCATCTGCGGCTAATTTCTTGGCAAAGAAGCTGTAATTTTTGCTGCCAATCGGACATTGTTACGTCTGAAATGTCTTCGGCGCCAATAACACGAAAAACTTGCTTGTAGACGTTTTCAATGTCACCACCAGCAACCTTTGTCTCATGCCAAAACTCAAAAACCAGCTTCCGATCTATTCTTTTTTCCTCCATACTAGGATATCTGCAGACGAGAAAGATGTATTTAGTATTTATTATTATTATTTCATTATTTTTTTTCCATCGTCAGTTCTCATTTTATAACTGGTATTTTTCCATAGGGCACGTTGGCTGAGCCAACCACCCTCATGGTTCATTAAAAAACTTTCGGACTATTCTGGTTGTCCCAAGGATGACAGTCCCTTATTATTATTATTATTATCATTATTATTATTATATCAATAATCTATAATATTATTAACGCAACAATAACTAATTGTGAAAAAATGGTTAATTATTAAAGGATTCGCGCGCTTAGCAAAATTACCGATGGACGCAGATGTTCGCGCTCCATGCAGCTGAGCCAAAAAAACATTATTACATGAAAACATGCAAACCAACGCAGTCCATTTTTTGCGTGTATATAATCGAGACCTTACATAATAATCTAATTATTAAATCACGTCACCCTGGCGTACCCAAATTTTTATGGTCTTAAGTAAAGTAGATTGGAGTGGATTTTGTGTAAAACTTATGAAGGTTTCACTAAATTGATAACAAAAATTTTGCAACTGGAACTTGCATGATATTTCACAGTGCTCACTGCTTGAAATATGTCGATAGACTAAGCGCAACTTTCAGTCCCGAACAGCAGGTACTAAAATGACACAGGGTTGCAACTGTACTATTCCAAGAAGGATTGATGGGTTCTCTACCTGGGAAATTAGTACCAAGTGTAAACTCCACAGTTGACATTTTTCATTTTTGGCCAGGACCTTGGGAAAATATCCCACTGTGCAGCAGTGTTGGAAATAACATGATAATTATCTTTTTTGTACGATAAATTTAACTGCTACACAATAAACGACTGAAAGCATGTTATCTTATCAAAAAACAAGATAATTTTGATAAGATACTATAAATTTAGTAAAAAAACACGATAATTCTGATGAACATAACAATTATTAAAATTTATTACACAAAAAATAAACGTCCTAAAAATCCTGACAGGGGCCCGTCAGGATTTTTCATTTTTTTGTAGGCCCGGGCGGGGCCCCTTATAGGGCCGGGCCCTGGCAAATGACCCAAGAAAACTGGTCTTAGTACGGCCCTGTTTGTATCTGGTTTCTACTTGTGTGGGTGTAAAATTATACCCCTTCTTGTTAATATTTTCTGTGATGTAATTCCAGAAATGTTTTTTTACTAAGTACTTTAAATTTATTTTGGAACTCTGTACAGGGACAACAAATATTTGCTGTTGGTATCATCCTACCTACATTTACCACTACTTTGTGTCTTATTGTGTTGAGTCCATATATCTGGAGTATGTGTACTACCAAAATGGCCACTATTTTCACAAATATTTCTGCATATCAGTTTTACCAGTGTAACATTATACTTACCTCAGAACACAAACAAATAATATCAATTTTCATCAGTTACTATATCACCATTTTCATTGTACAATAAATGGAGTTCAATTGCTTCAGGACTAGCCAAGTTCTGCATTTCTCTAATCTAAAAAAAAAAAATAGTTATTAAGGACTTTAAATCATAATTAGCTAAATCTTTTTTTTACTTTTCTGAGAGGTGAAATTACACCTTTTAAATGAATTATTTATTTTAAATAACGATTGTAACTTACTATTACACGATTTTCTTTTGTTTTATCACACACTGTCCATGAATCGTCATGTCAGCGACGCGTACTAGGCAAAAATACGACTGGAGTGCGCTTGCGTATTGCAGGCAATGTGTAAACATTGGGATCTGTCCACAGAGCGGCATCGGTACGTTTTCGTAGAAGCACGTTGTCGTCTCGTCTCCTTGCTTACTCATTTGTAGTCGTTTTAAGCGTATGCTGCGTAGTTGACATCATGTCTGCATCAGAGTTTGTTCAAGAAGTGGAAAAGTACCAGTGTTTATATAATCATAAATTAAGTGAATATTCCAGAAAAGACATTACTGATAAAGCGTGGAATGAAATAGCAAATAAAATGAAACTGTCAGGTAAATTATAAAGTTTATTTAGAATAAGAACAAAGCATAATAATCTTTAATTATCGTACACACACAAATTCCATTGCCAAGGCAAATCATTAGGCTTTAAAAAGTAGTTGGCTAAAAAATTGCGTAAACCTGTAGGATTGTCGATGTAAGTCATATTAGGAGGCAAATGTGGAATACGGCCGGTTGTTCTTAAATTTTGAGTAAAATCTAGAGTTGGTGTATAGGGAACTCCATCGTTTTTGCGTATGAAATTATGAAGTATACAAGCACATTTAACAATTGATGTTATCGTTTCGTATTTACGACATGAAATTGGTTTCAAAAACACTTGAAATTTCTGCGTTAACATTCCAAATACACATTCTATATTTTTTCGTCCTCGACTCAATCTATAATTAAACATTCTTTTCACATTATCAAGATTCCTTACTGAGTAAGGCCTCATTAAGTATTTTCTTAGAGGAAATGCATTATCAGCAACAAAATAATAGGGAAATTCTTTCCCGGTGTTATCATTAGGCAGCAGAGATGGAGGAGAAATATTTAATCCATCTCTCTCTAACCATCGTCCTAAAGCTGATACACCAAACACTCCTCCATCACTGTTTCTCCCAGCAAAACCACATTCAATGGCAATAAAATAACCATCAGCATCACAACATCCTAATAAAATAATAGAATGATATCCCTTAAAATTAAAATTTGTAGATCCTGTATTAGGAAATTTTTGGATTCTTATATGTTTTCCGTCGATAGCACCTAAACAATTAGGAAGGTTCCACAGATCCAAAAAACATCTTGATATATTTTTCCATTGAGTTGTTGTTGGTATGGACATGTAGGCATCCTTCAGTAAGTTCCATATAATCTCAATCGTTTCTGAAATGATTCTTGATATTGTACATTCTCCTCTCGCAAAATACAGTGCTAATGCTTTAAATGAACAGCCAGTAGCTAAGTATCTGAAAAAAAAATATTTTTTTTTAGTGGTTGACTGCAAAGAGAAGTGGCGAAATATTAGAACCTGCTCCTAGTGGATCCTCTGCTAAAAAGAAAAAACCCTACTGTTTAAACGACGAAATGCAATTTGTTCTATCGTATGTAAAACCAATAGTACATACGAGTGACCCCGGAAATATTCCAGATCTAGTTATAGAGGACACGCCCCAAAATACAGAAGAACGGCAAAAGGAAATGCAGTGGGAAATTGTAGAAATTGCATCAGGTACAGACATAGCACCAGAAAATAAAACATTTAGAAGACCCAGAAAAAAATTAAGGCCGTGTGCCAATGAAGTAGATCAGGCTTTTGTGGACTATTTGCAAGACAAGAACAAACATAAATATAATGATGAAAACTCTAGAAAAATGTTTTTACTCAGCTTGTTACCTGAAGTAGATAAATTGTCAGACGAACAAATGAGACAATTTAAAATTAAAACCTTACTATTACTCGATGACATGATATCTGCACATGGTTTCAATCCCAAGCCGCAATCATCCCTAACAACACACAATTTTGGATCTGAATCATCTTTCACAACACAAAATGTTGTTTCGACAAATGAACTCCAAGAGTTCCTCTCATCGCCTCCCTCACAAACATCAACGCCTTCGCCACTAAACTTGGTCTATAGTAATAATGACAATGGCATATATGATTATACACCCTTGTAGTTTTAAAAATGAATATGTATTAAAATATGAACTTTTTCTTACCTCAATGTTATTAAGATTCTTTCTTCAGGACTAACACACAATCGTATATTAGTGTTTTGTTTTTGAATGTGTGGTCCTACAATTTCTACTAGATTTTGATAGGTATTTTTACTCATTCTGTAAATCGTGTGAAATACATAATCATCAGATAATTCTCTGGCAGCAATGAAAAGCCGACAGTTAATATTTCTTTCAATGTATGGATGTAACCAATACTTTTTTCTTCTTCTTCGGTGTCTAATATAGTTGTACAAGACATATACATCATCTTTGTCGCTCGACATCTTGTTAACTAAACATAAACGCATCTCTTTCATACGATTAATGGATAGATCCCAAGCGTAAGCGTATCGTCACTTCAAGTACGATACGCTGACGCATCTATGCCGCTACGACTCATGGACAGTGTGCCTAAATACAAATAAAACTTATTGTTGTTAAAACTTAAATTTAACCTAAAATTACTGCACTAGGGTGAATGCACCAGTGAATGACTACTTAAGAAAATGTTGTGGTGTGGTGTAAAGAAATTATTATTAAAATCAATTTTTTTTTGTTTCTTTATTTTTTTCTAAATGAATAACTTATCAAATTGTATTTTGAAACTGACTAAAGCTGACTTTATTTAAAAAAAGATTATTTAAAGCAATAAGTTTTAAATAATATTTTTTTAAATAAAGTTAAATGACCACCAAGTTCCAATTCTTGACCAACGCAGAACCATTGAATGACCAAATACAAAAGACACTTTAATAATCATTTATTTCAGTAATTGTAATTATTACATGTAATATTCTTTAATTTCAGGAACTGTATAATTGTCTTCTTCTGATGTCAAGATGGGGGCTTCAATTTTCTCGAGCACATGGTTGTGTTTATACCAAATCTGGTCAACTTACTTCGGCCATTTCCATTTACCAATTTCAGTCTGAACCATCAATCTTATTTCAGACTCATTCAAAGAAATTTTCATTACAACTCCTGGATAATATTGTTTTTCGTATTTTACTATGACAAAATCTGCAATAGATATTCCATGACTATTTTCTTCTACACCTGGACCCTCTTTTCCACTTTCTTCTCTTTCGGAAATTTCAGAATATTCATTCCGCTGCCTCTCTCTTATTTCTCTATCAGTGTATATTTATCTGAGCTCGAATCTGAAATATCTTCAATATATAGAACCTTTTTCTTTACTGACCTCCTTTCTTTAGACTTTGGCTCTGTGTTGTTGTTTTCATTAGTGGTTTCTCCAGATTTTTTTCTTAACGTATCTTTTCATACTTTAGTTATGATTTTCTTTCGCTTGTTGTGTTTTCTTCAAATCTCTGTTGGCTTTCTTTTTCTGCTTTGCTTGTTCCTTTGCTTCTCTTTCTTTTTCTTTCAATTCGTGGTACTCTTTCCATTTTTTCGACACAATCGCTAAAGGCATATTTTCTTTTTTTTCTTTTGGTCCCCTTTTCAA
This sequence comes from Rutpela maculata, assembly GCA_936432065.2. Lineage (NCBI taxonomy): Eukaryota > Metazoa > Arthropoda > Insecta > Coleoptera > Cerambycidae > Rutpela > Rutpela maculata. Next base: position 90,904,198 of record OW386292.2, on the reverse strand, counting down.
TTTTTGGATAGTGAAGATGTTTGCTCCATACTTCATCCGAACTTACTGGTTTCATTTCAATTTCGAAACTGACCTCCATAATGTTGGTTGTGTCTTTTAAAGATGACGGTAGCTCATTCAACGGCTGAATGTCTTGTACGGTATGTAATTCCAAATTTTGTTGGTTTACATTATGTCCTACTTTGTCAGACATTTCACCAAATCTCCTGCTTTATTTTCCTTCATTCCAATGCCATCTATATCTACGTTTTCTTTCATTTCTAACAGTTGTGTGAAATTATTATTTTCAATTTCTTTTAATCCTTCAGCAATCTCTTCTTGGGTAAGGTCGCCAATAATTTCAATAGTCACAGGGGGAATAGTAATATCCTACAAAATATGTATTTTATTATTTGTAGATGTGTCTTTGGATGCTGACTGAATTACGATTTTCTGATACTTGTACCATATCTTGAACAATTCATATCTTCAATACTATATATTTCCACTCGTGTAAAGAGCTTTATACTTTGTTCGAGTTTCTGGATGCATTTCTTGCTCTAAAATTTTTAGAAAAATCTTTGCTTCTTTTAAATCTGGTTCATCTTCATCATCTTTCAGGTTTTCGATTTTGTTTTCAGCTGTATGTATATTGCTCATACAGTTTTCATAATCAATAATTTTCGCATCAAATGGGAATAAACCGCAAGCTTTGAAGGCATTTTTGATTGTTTCGTTTTTGACAGTGGCGTTGAAAGCTTCCTTAAAAATAGGAGCAAATGTTATTTTCATCAAGGTTTTACTTGTTGTTTGTTTAAAAAGTTGAACTGATTTTCGCCAATATAATGGTCGAAAAATGCCGACATCACATGGTCGCAAAATGTGGGTTGCATTAGGTAAGAGACAATAAATAAAAATCTAGTTCCGGACTGATATGGCTGTTGTGGCGGTCTAAGAAAAACAAGATTGAAAGTTTTATGTCATTTTGCTTTAGCCAAGCACAAAAACAATTGGCAATGTATTCATAGAAAGTAGAGCTCACCATCCATCCTGATTCGCTTCTTCCTACAAAATAATCATCAGGTAATGAGTTTGATATGTCTTGAGGGATTCTCTTGTAAGGCAGGACAATCATCGGAGGAACAGCTTTTCCACTTGCAGACAAATTTGCCAAAACTGTAATGCATCTTTTTCCTTACCAACAGCTACATCAAAAATTTCTGTACTGCTTTGGGCCTAAGACTTTTCCCGTAGTGAGAACAGATGATTTTAAGATCCAGTAATTGACCATTTAAATATTTTAACCTTAAATAGTTATTTTGCTTCTTTTTATTTAAAAAACACATTTTAACAGTATACTATACAAAATTGAGAAACTAATGATAGTAGGTTTATTCTACTTTAGAGAAAATCTATTTGAAATAAAGGTATCACATTCATAGACTCACGCAAGTTACTGCCATATTAAAAATAATATTGCTTCTACTGCTATCTAGTTATAAATTTAGATACTAAAAAGTATACAAAATTAAACTTATTTTAGTTAAATTTGCCAAACTGTTCTTACTAGGGATTGCAATACCGGTTAACTGGTTATCAGGACCAGGGACGCACCCAGAAAATTGCTGGGGGGGGGGGGGCTATTACAAATAATAATAATAATAATCGTATATTTCGTACAATGTATTTTGCTTTTATATATTGTTTTTTGTTTATTTATATTTCATGTTTACTTTAAAACATGCAATCCTGGCCTCTAGGGGGGGCTTAAGCCCCCAAAGCCCCCCCCTTCAGTGCGCCTCTGATGAGGACAAAAAACACATGACGATAATTACCGGTTATTTTAATTTTTTACCGGTTATTTCGGTAAATTCTGAACTTACGATATGTCATGTATTCAACGTTTCTATTTATGTCAGTGACTAGTATTCACTAAATACAGAGAAGAGACTGTCCCAACACTGTGCACTTTTAACAATAAATAAATAATATTATAAAAAGTAAAATCCAAACACCAAGCCCTAAGAAATACAAGAGAGACATTGACAATATCTTGCGACAGGAAATTGAATATTTCACTGCCGCAAATATCCGTGGAATACATTTAGAAGTAGGTTATTACCAATTCTTATTAACTTATCGACCCACCAATATCGATTGAGGAAGGGCATCTTCAGCTGGTGGTATTCTATGCACAAATATCAGATGACTAACGGATGTAGCTTTGAAAAACTAAACCTTGTAAAGGGCTATTTTTAAAAAATATTGTATTTTTAGTTTAGGTATTCAGTAAATGCCCTATTTGAGTTTATGTTTATAATTTTTGTTATTTGTTGATATTTCTGTTATTTACACAATTATTATTTATTTAAATTTACTACATTTATATTTTTTCCTTTTGATAAAAGACCTTTTGTTTGTTCATTATATTAAATATATGTAGGTATATAAAAATGTTTTTTTGTTAAATTTAGATCATTTTGTGCATGGAAAAAGACAATTGCCATTTTCGCCACCCTAATCATTCATTCTGAAAATTACCGGTAAATACCGGTTAACCGGTTATTTACATTTTTATTTACCGATTTACTGGTTATTAAAACTTCCGGTAAATTGCAATCCCTAGTTCTTACTAGAGCGTGAAATTCAAGTTTTTGGTCAATCAGTGGGGGCTCTAGTGCATTGAGCTGGAAATTTAACTAGCGGCTAATTGCAGGCATACGTTCCGAGCCGTGCACATGCGTGGCTATGACAAATACAAAATTAACGCGGATATATTTATTTGGCATTTTACAAAATTATATGCCCTGATAATCCGTGCGCATGCATGACTGTGCTACTCTATAAATTAACGAGGATCTATTTATTTTACATTTTGCAAAATTAGAACTAGAAGCTCTAATGACAAGAAAAACAACGTATTTTCACACTTGTTTCGACCATAAACTAGAGCAGAAACGGGAAAGAGAAAAATTAAACATTAACGCGTTAAATTTGTTCCTCCTGTCACGTGATAAATACGGAAGATACCGCAAGAACTCCTCAGTAAAATGATAATGAAAATGAGGCCACATGGTTGTTATAAACTTTCTCACGATGTAAAATCGTTCCCCTCCGCAAAAGCTTGATTTAAGTGAAAATTTTGGTAAATTTACACCAATGTTACCCATATAACCTCAAAAGCGAGTTCCGCACGTCCGCAGTATAGTCGGGTACATACTGGACTGGTCTCGAAATGTGTAGTCCTCTCTCCTCATAAAATCATCTCAAGCGAAATAAAGTGAGTTCTGATACATGGTGCTAATTATAGTAGCTTCAATATTTATTACCTGTATAATATATAGGTAGTATTTGAATTAACAGTAATAATATAATAAATAAGTCTTTATTTTGCATTTGGCCAGGTACATAATTATCACATTCTCATATTGCTGCTATTCTTATAAACAACAGTACTCACCCTAAATACATGTACATCGTAACAATGTTGAGACGGGTATAATTCATCTCATCTTTATTTCATCAGTTTATAAACAGCATTTTAAGTGTGCCGACAAAGAACTCTGTAAAGATCAACTGGTGGTTACATAAACAAATAAAATGCGACGATATGAATTATAATACATTGGAGTCACGTACAGTATAACAAAGATGATTGAACAAAAAATGACCAATGTGAACTAAGTGTGCCTAAGGAAGTGACCACTTATTGTGGGTGATTAAATAAAGCCTGCTGTAGGAAAAACAGGCGACACCTAGAATTGTATGTTTCAGTATCATGAAATAGATATTGTGTCCAACGAAAAGTATTGCTAAAGTTTTGTTAAGTCTTGAAACAGATCTTTTTTTATATTAATAGTATATTTAACACTAATTTGTTTATATTAATATATAATAATAAATCTGGACTAGAGCATTAACACGTTACTTGACCCCGGGGTCAAGTAACAGGTCATTCTCTAGACATGGGGATCAATTTCATAGTACATTAGTTATGGACGGGAATATATAACCAAGTGAGCATACATACATTTCATTTCAAAATTTTTCTATTTCTCAATGACGATTGTTGTTTCCGAAGTCAAGCACGGCTCTAGCGACAGCTCTTGAAGAGTATTAATAATTATTTATCGTAATGATACCGAGATTACAGTTTTCCATTATAGAGTTACTATAATTTTAGTCTTAGAACGCACTCTTGACGCCGGAGTTAAGTAACATTATTAAATAATGCCTTTAGTACTTGACCTCAAGGACAAGAACCGTACCAAATTAATGTTTCTGAAAAATAACCCCGTCATTAACGTGTTAAAAGGGCCAATCTCCATTTTGGCCATTTTTAAGAACCATCCGATAGAATAAAGGCCAATTTCCTTTCTGATATATCAGAAAGCATTATCACTAGGAGATTGGTCTTTATTCTATTGGTGATATTTAAGCAGGACATTTTAGTGATGGTTCTTAAAAACGGCAAAAATGGAGATTGGCCTTTTTAATATTCTAGTCCAGAAATAATTAACACCACATATTAAACAACTTTCAAAGCCAAGGTTGTCTGGAAGGGTGTTACACATTTCAAAAAACGCAGACAGGCCTGCCAGTGTCAAAGTTAGAGACTGAACTTAAAACATGATAGACAGCGAGACCAGCATGCTCACCACACACGCTTTAGCACACTGCTCTTCTGTGCCGCATACATTATGTTTTCATTCTGATAGAGAACTGTATTTTTAGATTTATATTATTTTAAGACACAGTCTACAAAAAATAGAATGTGATCTTATTATTACACGATTAACCTTACTAAGATTTGTATCGACACGTCTTTGTGGTTTATTGGATTGTTTGCATTTTTTATAAGGTCAAATGTCATTTGATGCATTATTATATCTATTACAGCAAACTTACACTACGCAATACATCTTTTGTCTGTAACAACAGTATCTTAAGTCTAAATTTTCCATTTTTGAGGTAAAATACTAGGTCTTTTACTTGTTGGAATTTCATTTGTGCCACTACATAGACCACCTATTTTGGACTTAAGATATTCTTGTTCTAAACCAACAATATACCTACACCTAAAAAAATTATTCTTAAAGCGAGATATTGCAATACTAACACTATTTATTTTAACATTTAACTTGATCAGACTACAATTATTGTTAGTATTATTACATTTATTACATAAAAGAGTTTAATACATGTGATCATTTAAGGGATTATCTGAAATAAAAACTGACTGGGAAAGAGTATCTTTGATGATTCTAATTTCATCCTTATTGAGTTTAGAAGTTGTGCGTTTCGCACTCTTACTTTTTTTCTTGGTAGAAAAAAAGCACTGCTTTTCAATATCTTATTGGGCGGTTCATATTTTGTATTTTCTTCAAAATTTGCTATTTCATTTTGTGGTACATTTACATTACATACGGCAGCGGCATTTTTCAAATTTTTTAAAATTAATTTTAATTGTTCTTTATTAGCACAATTTTTTGAAGCACTTATAACTTCAAGTTCTGTGGTTTCTATTTCATCTAGAAGAGAAGCCCTACTCTTCATAGGATTAGATAATTCTTTTAAAATCTTTGTCACTTCAGGTTGTTTTTCGGTTACATTATTATCGCAAATGTCCACGCTTTTTTCACCTTTAAGGCAAACATAATGAATATGTTTACAGATTGTACTATTTATGAAAAAATCTAAGCAAGTACAATCATTTGTGTGTAAACATATATATTACAATATGAGCAACTTAAAGCACAACAAGAATTAAAACTATTGCTAGAAACAACGTACTCATTTCCTTCTTTATTGACTACTGTGACGGATGTACTGCAATTTTCAATTTTTTTTAATGACTAAATTTGCAGCTACTGCAATTTTATGACTTTTATTGATATCTTGATGTTTTTCCTTTCGTTAATTTTATTAAGCGATCCATTAAACAGTGGATAACGAATAAATTTTTGAAGAGCATGCAAACTTTTGTCCATACGTCTAATTTTTTTCCCTTCCAGGTAATCGTATTTTATAACTTTCTGCATGTTTTCCAAGAACATATTCGTGTTTATACAATATTTACGTCTATAACAATAAGCCCATTGTTCTGTAGTTTTAGAGTAATACATATCCAAATATTCCCCCATTTTTTTCATGTCTTCATCCTCTTTAAGTAATTTTAAAAAATCTGCAAATTTGTTTATAAATTCACTCTCATTTAATATCATTTGCAGGTGCTTGAGAGTTTTATAAACCCAAATCCCTTTTTATTAGGTCACTTACTTAGATTTGTTTGCCATGCACGATCAACATGCCAAGCACAGTACAGCTGATTAGAAACTACACCCATAACTTCCATTATAGAAAACAGTTGTTATGTCTGTAATAAATGTCTTTGCGTTAACACAACCCACAGTCTCCATTATTTTTGTAAAAAACAATTTATTGATAGCAGCATCCTTTTTATTTGTGAACATATGTGCCACTGAAATTGCTGAAATTCGTCTACAACTAAAATTGTAGTCATTTCAAAATCGTAGTCATTTAGACCATGTGTTGCATCCACACAAATAATATTATCTCCAAACTTTTTTAACACTGCACTCTGAAAGTTAGTCATTATTATAAGACAAAAATCATCTTTCTCTAAATAGGAGTCATTAAAAATGTCTCCTTGTCTCTTATAATAAATGATTGGATTTTTTTCACTTCTGACACAATCCTCCACCCACAAATGGACACTGACTGCATCTTGCTTGTGCCTAATTCCATCCTTCAAATTAATGTTAAATGAAATTTTTATATTGTTTATATCCTTTCTGGTGATTAAATCACTCCTTTTCAAGTTGGTGTCTATACCTTCCCGAGCAGAATTGAATATTCTAAAAAAACAAATTAACATTCAACAAAAATAAAGCAGTAATTTAAAGTATATTTTTAGAAAATGCAAATTTACTGTTTATATCTGAGTAAATGTTTTATGTTCTCCCAATGTGATCACCTTCAGGGCGGTGGAGAGGAAATATGGGTCCGGAGGAGAGAAATATGGGCCTCAATTGGAAATTTTATAATAAAATCTGAACTAGATTTAACTTGATTAAGAAAGACAACATTTATACTACTTTCCATTTGAAAACCCTTCAAACCCCTCGAACAAGCCCGAGTCCGAGGAATCGCCCCCTCTCGTCGGGCCTGATCACCTTATGTGTTTCAATATGACAGAACCGCAATTAAGGAATTGCTGTTTCATATTGGTCAGATCAATTTATAACATAAAACTTATAGAAGTCTATACTCACTGAGAAAGTGGAACACCCAATAATAATTTGGAAGCTATTTGCAGTCTGGTTTCTTTTTCAATACGAAGATGTTCTATATTAACATCGTGCCCATAATGATTTTTAAAATATTTTATCCAACATTTGCCACTTTCAATATGCTTTGAAAGAATAATTTGGCTGTTGCAATTGCTATTTATCTTGCACGAGCCTTGACTTTTTATAGATCTTTTTCGTTTCTGAGAATCAACAGAACGTAGTTTACCTAAAAATGCATAAAAAAAAATATTGACTTCTGCAATTTGCCAAATATACTAAAACATTTGTACCTGATCTTACACAACTGTAATAACTTTTTTCACATTGTTCAGACTTCTTTATTCCTGTCGATTTTTCAAACTGAACATTTTTAATCTTTTGCTCTCTATTTAGCCACGTCTTAAACTCTATGATAATAATTATTATTAATTTAATAAGTAATTAATGTTTTCAACACCTAAAAGTACACTTTTAAGTTTAACTGGGTTTTGGCCTTATCACCGTCGGTTGCAAATTGCTTTTCTTCCAGTTCAGTCTTTATGTCATGCTGCTGTTCTAAGTGCTCCCTCAAATCATGATTTGACTTAAAACAAACATCACAACCTTCTTGGCATTTAAATAAAGTTTTGTCGTTAGGATAATACCTAACAATTTGCTTGGACTGTTCACCATGGACAATTTTCCTATGTTTATTTACATTACTTTGGGTGGAAAACATCTTCCAACATGTTGTGCAAAAAACACTCATTTTATATTTTACGTACAAAGTTAAAAATACAATATGCCTTCAAATATTCTTTGACTTATTTTTATAAAAAAATTTATTTTTAACCTTTATCAAACTGCGTTTACTATTTGACAGATAATAAGCAACTACACGCATGCTCATGAATGGAACGTACCTGCAATTAGCCGCTAGTAAAATTTGTGAACACAGAATATTTTTGACATAATGACAGACGACAGTTGCACCAAGTTTTTTTGAACACGGAACAAAAGATTTAGTGTAGCAGTGTAGGACTGGTGCAGTTATTGTAGGGTTTTTGAACAAACCTATTATTAAACCTCAGCCATGCAACGTGTTATATTTTACTGAATAACGAATAAATTATCTAGAACAGTATCTTGTTTTTTTATGTAGTTGTTTTTTATTTGTTTTAAACCAATGCATGTCTTATTAAATATTTATAATTGACCCTTTTCAGCTTACTTAGCGCTTTATTTCAAAAGTGTTAATTGATATTGAATAAAAATTACATGTTCTACCTTCTCTATGGATTTTCTTTCAGATTTACCTTTATCATTGTGGGAGCAGACGGCTGTGTATACATCGTTAGCATACTATTTGAGGTTTTAGTTAACAAATTTTGTGATCGTAATATAGAGTTAGAACAGAACTATTGAATTATCAAACTGAAAAGTTAATTCTAAAAATGTAAAGGGAAGAAGGGAAAACTCATCTCAATCTCATAATTTTAATTTATTCTACCAAGACAGGTTCCTTAGACACTTGGGGTACAGTTTGAGATCATAACGCCAGCGTCATTCCATTTCGTTTACTGCACCATATATTTTTCTGAGGTGTTTTGTTCAAAAGAGAACAGAAGAGAATCGTTTTTATCGACGTCTTGTAAAGAGCTGTTGTCATCAACGAAGGCTAGTATCTGTAATAACTTAGGAAGTTAGTCTCTGTGGTTTCAGTTTTTGAATCTTTGATCACTTTTTCCAAGTCTGTATTAAATAGCAGGCATGATAGCCCGCCACTATATCTTAAACCTTGTTTGTATTGTATTGGTTTAGATAAAGAATCCTGTACTCTGTCTTTGTTCGAACATTCAACAACAATCAGGAATTCAGGAATTTGTAATTCATACAAATCCTGACGTTGAATGTCCCTTGTTTATTGTATCATACCGAATAGATATTTACAAATGTATTGTGTGTTTCTGCAACATAATACAATATATTTTCTAGTATCTGTCTAAATATGAATATCTGATTCACTGTAAAGAGGAAAAACTTGTGTTGCATTACTCAAAAGAGTAACGCCTATCTTACTCCAAAAAATGGGTACACTAAGGGGCAAAAACAAGGAGAATGTGTTTTTCAGTTTTCATTTTTATGGCTTTATTACCCTAGTTGATCTCTACTTTGATATTAAAAAAAAATCATACCTATGTATTATAGTCTGTAAGAATAGAATATTTATCTATGATGTTTGATGGAGATGGAAACTGAGGTTAGGAAAATGGAATATACCACAGTTTGACAGCAATTATTACTTAAGAATTTTAATAACTGATATGTGCTGTGCATTTATTCTCAAACATGCTTTTAGGCCTTGTACACTAATGTGAAGTACAAGAGTTTGAAAATTTATTTGCAAATGTTGGTAATTTAGTGTAGGATCGAATGCAGTTTCATACAGAAAAACTGAAGTCCCGCTGATAGCGAACGTGAGCTGGGTTTAGACCATCGTGGGAAAGGTTAGTTTTACCATACTGAGGCCTGTCGTGATAGTAATCCTGTTCAGTACGAGAGGCGCCGCAGGTTTAGTAGCTTGGTTCACGGACTCGCTTGAGCGGCCGGTGGTGCGAAGCTACCATCCGTGGGATTATGCCTGAACTGTAGTCAGAGTTGTCAAAGATATCTCTTGGAGTTCCGAGAGTCGAAAGAAGTAGAATATGATAAGAATAAGGATTGGATCTGTTGAGTTTCTTGGTAAAAATTGTCCTATCAATACTGAAATCTTTATGTGGAAATATATTAATCATAAAAAAATTATTTAAGTAATGGTGGAGGAAGTATAATGTCAAAATATAGTCAATTATAGTAAAATTTCAGTCTTTAATAAATATTTACAGATTTTTAGAAAAAAATTAATGTTTATTGCAAATAGCGAGTTCTGCAAATAAATTTTATTAAAAAAAAAAAAAATAGTTTACTAAACGCGCAAAAGATTTATTAAGGGAAATCAAACTAACAATTTAAATGTAAATGGAAAAAAAACTAAAAAGGTTTATGAACTTATACGAAACGGCAGTCTTCTCGGCATTTTGGCAATTTTCCAAACCATCAACTGCTCCATTTAGTAAAGAAGAATCTTTCTGCAAGTGTTTTTTATAAAAACTTAGTTCAGGAAGCGTTCTCCAATTTTTTCCGTAGTGTTTAGAAAGAAGACCACTAATAGTTCTTTTATCGCCCTTTAGTGTTGTTCCTAGTGGAAATTTCTCAGGAGTCATTGAAGAAAGAGAAAAATTCTTCTTACACCTTTAGCTTTTCCGACGTCAAAAGAGTAAGTGGGTTCACCTTGGATTAGAACATTACTATCTTTTTTGTAAAAAATAAACCTCTTTGCCTTATTAAATTCAAAATGCCATGAACTAGGCAACTTAGTGATTCGTTTTGTTTGTGTCTTCCAATCATACATATCCCAATCAATACCAATTTTCCGTATAGTGGAATGCTTTCTAATTCGATAAGGCCGAAGATACGGTCAGGCGGAAGAAAGGAGTGACCAACGATTGGAAAAACGAATTCAACTTGTTTAATATGTTGCGGCGATTCCTCTAGGAGCCAGTAAGCTAGCATTGCCATTGAAATTGTATTTTTGTTTTGTCCGCCGCAACCATCAGCGAACAAACGGACTGTTTGTAACTGGCCAATGCGGGCTCTGTATACAGAAAAAAATTATCTCGATATTACTTCAGGGTTTGGTGAGCCACCCTGTATATAGTCGCCGACCACAAAATTTATTATAGTGTGCCCTCCGGAGCCCTCGTAAGAGTAGGGATAGGCACACTCGCTAGCTGGTTCTATCGGGGGTCGTGGTTCGCTTTTTGAGGTGGTTGAGGGTATTTTGGGTGGTAGCAGAGCAAGACAAAAAAAAATCGTAATAAAATGTGAACAAATAGATATATTAACAGATTGTATATGGAATCACATTTCACACATAAAATAACAATAAGTATCTATTTATGTTTGTTAAATCCTTGCCAAACGCAAACGGGGCAAAACTACTGATATTTACTAAAACTAACAAAAATGGTAGGCAAATGTAAACTCCGCCGCTGCGCCGGTCGTGATCATGTCTGGCGTCGCCGTGTTAATATAAAATAACAGGTGGTTTTGTATATTTGACCTATAACTGCGAATTCTGCAACAGTCTCAATTTCCTAACATGATATTACAGAATATTATACAAAATAAGGTCGGATTACAGAAATGTAAAACATTCAAACGACGGCAATTATGGCGCAAGTATTTTGCAGCAAGGCCTACTTAAATAATACTGTAAAATATTAGATAATAAACGACATTCAACTACAAAGACGTAAAACAATTAAATAATAATAAAAAAATATATATATATCACATGGATGTTACGCGGCAACACCCGTACTAACATAACCAACGTCGCAAAACTTTATATAACAAACTATACAAACTTAACTAAAGAAACATTCAAGTACTGTAATAAATATGGCAAATCAATAAGGGAAAAAATAGTTCAATAATCGAACATAGGCATTAGTTAGGTATAAAATTTCCCAAACTGAGAGATTGTTTGGCCAAAAGGTGCTTAAATAGGAATAGACAACTGACAGGCTTACGGCTGGCCGCCACCTTGGAAGAGGTCCCTCGGCGAGGTCTACAACGATCTCCGCGACCTGCAACTCTAGGCCCCCGCTACTAAGTCGGCACCACTCCTCTGCTGTCCCCCGTATAGGATTCGGTTGTGAATACAACACCGATATGGCCAAATGATTTGGAAGAAAAGCCCTGTAAAGAGGTACACGTCTTAGATAATACTCGTAAGAAACACAATGAATAAATTTGGAAATAAAAATATACAAAAAGATAAAAACTTACTTAAAGTTGTAAATCGGCTCAAAGTAGCCTCGCCTCGCTTTGAGTGAGTTGGTGAAAATACCCCAAGACTCCACTTGAAGACGGTTCGACTCAGACAAAGGAAAAGGAAAATCCAGGAGCTCTGCTTCCCGCGACAAGAAAACCAAAGTAGTCAGGAAATACACAAGAACAAAAATAAACTTCGTTGCCGCTAATAGGTAACTTTTTCGCCACAAATCCCCAAATCGGACTTTACAGACAGACAGACCTTTATTGATGCACAGGAAAATTTACACTTTCTTACATAAGTCAAATACAACAAAAAATAACACATACATAGAAGTATAATAATTGTAAATTGAACAATAAAATTCAATATTAAAATTTATACATATCATGATTTAAAACTTATATACTAGATAAAAGAGAAGAATTTGTTATATTAAAAATCATTAATTGTGATATTGTTATTTAAAAATTCATTATAGGAGTAGTAGGCTTTTTTTATTAAGAATTTTTTTATTGTGTTTTTGAAATTGTTTCCTTCCAAAAATCTCACACTTAAAGGTAATTTATTAAAAAAAGTTGGGGCCAAATATAGAGTTGCGTTCCAGGATTTATTTAATCGCAGGAATTCAATTCTAAGATCCTCCTTGTGCCGTGTGTTATGATTATGTGTGTTCTGTGAAGTATTATAGCACTCACTATTATTTTTTATGTATAGTAAACACTCAAAAATATATCTACATGGAAGAGTCATAATATTGAGTTGACTATATGCGTTTCTAGCGTCGGCGCGGTATTCTAGTTTTGCTATTATACGGACTGCCCGTCTTTGCAGTTTAAATACTCTGTTTGCATGTGGAGAGTGTCCCCATACTAAGATAGCATAACTTAAAACTGATTGTATGACTGCATGAAAGGTCATAATGCAAACTTGTTGACTCACCGTTTTTATTAGATTTTTCAATAAAAATATACTTTTACATAATTTGTTAGATGTTAGTTTAAAAGACGAAAAGGTCTCTTCCTCGCACTTGCTAACAAAAATGACCGTCTTCCCGGATAAAAAAGAATTTCAACCAAAAAACCTGTGCCTCCAAAAAAACCTTATCAGCGACGTGCCAGGCTCGATAAATGAACGGCCTTTCTCAGTAAATTATATTATTTGTTCGTTACCAATTTAGGCAACCAACACATCATATATTTTTAATTATTTGTAGCCTATTTTAATTACGTTACGGGGCCGTGAAATAGACCGTAACATGTTGTTATGCTAGATTAAAATCAAAATTCTTTAGAACATGATTCAAAGCCGATTCTATTGTATTAGAATCTTTGCGGGAGTCGATTTCTGTCCACAAGTAGGAAAACACATTTCTTGGGTTTAGTTTATCTTTTGAAGTTCCAGTGACAACGGTAAAATTATTATAGTTATTTGCTGGCTGAAATATGCCGCTTGATCAGGCAATCTAGGCAGTGCCAAATTTTTTTGGCAGTCGAATGAAAAGTATGCTTTGTTAGTTTTTGGAATTTTAAGGAGTTTAAAAAAAGCTTTGGCTTTTGCAATATGAATGCGATGCTCAGTAAGAAACTTTTGCTGAATATCTAAAGAAGTTGTTATTTTCAACTGCTCCTTTGTCCTCAAGCAAGTGGAGCAACAATCAGTCAACGGAGTTCTGAAAGCAATATTGTAGTTAGCATTCACGTATTTTCTAAAATAACTAAGCATCACATGCATATTCTGTGGCACTCTCCGTAGATAATGGTCGAAAAGTTTTTTAAAATTCAAGTCACATGGCAAATAGACCCTCACGCTTGTCTTGCTCCTACAATAATGAGACTCGGTACATGTAATAGATTCTATAAATTGCTTGATGCAGTTTCTTTTTTCGTCATTTTTTTGGACCCACTCTATTACCACCTCTGCGTTCCCTGGGTAGCTCCCCTGTGATAACAAAATTTCTTACAATTCTTTGAATACGATCCTTACTTAAATTCGTGATTCCTAGAAATGTTTTGGGACATACTCTAATCATCTCGCCATCACACAAACGGACATGGTATTTTATCGACACTGCAGCATGATTAGATTTTCCTCTTTTCGGTTTTTGTCCTTTACAGCAAGCCAATATCAAAAGATCTTGTTTAATTTCATCTTTTGATACATAAAGGTAGGCATGAAAATCTTTAATTTGCTTCATTGTGAGTTGGGTACAATAATACGGCAATCCAGGCTGTCCATTATGACTACAAGTGGGATAGGCTGGCAGTGATTTTGGTGTATTTCTGCAGCAACAGAACTTAAATTGTCTGAATATCCCGAATCTACATTATAAAACAGGCGAAAAACAAGCTAAACTTCATAACAAATTAAAAGCTTCCGGCATAATTTTTAAAATTATCAGTTTAAAATGAAACACATACCTTGCAAGTTTATTAATATTCCTTTTATGCGTTTCTGGCTGAAGAAGTTTCTTGCGTCCTTTTCCCTGTGGACTAGGTTTAACAGACATAACCTCTTCACCCACTAACTCCATACTATTAAAAACAAATTAAATGCTCATAAAAACACCTATTTTGTTCTGGGAGTACAGTTAACAACTTATTACTGAAAATCTGTTGTAAACTCTAAATCACGCGTTTGTCACGTGGGCAATGGGCAGATAATTTGATTGGTGGAAGAGCAAACAGCAAGTTTTGCAAATAAGATGTCAAAGCAAAGAGCGGGTTCTGCATATAACTATAATTTTCTCGCCACTATTTGCATGATAAAGAGAGGGTTTTGGAAATCACTGATTTTATCATTCGATTTCCTTTTAAAATGTATATAAAACTTGCAAAAAAAAAGTTTTTCCAAGATTCTGTCGATTAGCGAGTTTTGCAAATAACGGCCTCATATATAATACAAGTAGTGGAATATTTATTATCGAGAATGTTGCACAAAACATGCAAATACTCTTCGTCTTTCTACCTCATTTCAGAAAATTTTATGTAACGTGGACGATAATGTGATACCAGAATCTGTGTGACTCGTCTTTTAATTATTCTACCTGAGGTAGTGTTGTCTTCTCTAATGCATGAATTTTTTTGTGAACTCATAAATTCAGGGGCGGGGGGGGGGGGGGGTGATTTTGGGATGGGAAACACGAATTTGATGTTGTCTCATTCACTTGCTGCAGGTGAGAAAAGGGAGTCTGCCTGTATGCGGACCTGTGCAGTACGTACATAGACTTAATAGAAGGTGTGCATTTCATTTATTCAATACAAAAGCTAACATAAATTGCAAAAATGTAGAATGAAAGTAAATACAAAACGAGATTTAAATAACAAAAAATTCACAAATACGTCTTCACTTGTTAGGCTTGTTGTGGAAGTCATAGAAGCATGTCTTTGTTGGGGAATTACATAGGCTGAGGTTGCATTTTGTGCAAAATACTTGTGTTTTGGTTCGTACATTTTGGGCATTTGCACTGCCTCTTGCCTGATTGATCCTTAAAGATGCACCAATGGCCTACTTGATCATAGCGGATGTCGTCCGTTGGTAGATATGCCCTCTTTGCTGATGTTGGCGAGGTCCTTGGAGACGATGAGGATGGTCGGCCAACGCTTCTTTCCTCTGGCACAATTCCGTACATGCAGAGCGATTCTGCCACTTGCATTCGAAATATTGGGAGCTCGACTTTTTCTTATCTTGGGATGGATTCGATGGTAAAACAAACTGGACACAGAGGTGGCTTTTCTTCACAGCCTTTATATCTAAAACTGGTTTCTCTTCGTATATTTTTTTTAGTGCACATTCTGCACTTCAAAAACACAGATTTTTCCAAGACTTGCCTCCAGGCTTTCCCGATATTTTTTCTGGCCAACATCAATTCAATTCTTTATTCGTGTTAATACAATGAACTGTTTACACATGTCAAATTAGTAAGTAAAGTGATAAAAGTAATAGACTACAATAACGATGATGTGAACAAACTAACAATAAACAATTAATGTAAAATATAAAATGGATATAGTTGTAACTTTTAAGTTCCTATTACAAAATCTGAAAAATTATTACAAAATTCATTTAGTGAATAAAAACATTTATTGAGCAAATACTCCTTGATTTTATTTTTAAATAATCTTGGTTGCAGGTTTTTGATATTACATGGTAGGAGATTGAAAAATTTAGGTCCAAAATAGGAAATGCTTGTACGTGATTTATATACTCTATGATAATCTAAGTAAATACTGGAATTATTTCTAGTTTCATAATTATGTACATCGTTATGCTTTAGATACCGTCACTGTTATTTTTTACGTACATAAGGCATTCAAGTATAAACATGGAAAGGACAGAATCTTTAACTCAATGAAACTCTTTTTAGTCTTCCCTATATCCTAGCCCATCAATTAAACGTTGAAGGCTGAATAATCTTGAGGCCGAAGGTGCATGGCCCCAGGCTAAAATTGCGTAACTTAGCTTAGTTTGGATTAGTGCATGGTAGACAGTTTTAAGTACTGGCTGGGCTACAATTCCTATCAGTTTCTTATGACAAAGATATTAGTTGTCAGGCTTTTTGCTACATGATTCACATGTGCCTCCCATGTAAGTTTAGGATCTAAGTCTACACCCAAAAAGAGAACTGACTGAGGATTATCCCATTCCTTAGCTTCTCGCAGTGTAAAGATAATGGTCTCAGATTTACTGCTGTTGAGACTGAGTTTATTAGTTACAAACCAGTTTGTCACCTACAACTGTGCTTCCATATTTTTAAGCAGTAAGGAAAGCTGTTTATCTCTAGATACTACAGTGGTATCATCCGCAAATAGTATAAGGTCATTTTTGGGTACACTTGATGTTATACCGTTGACGTATATTATAAACAGGATAGGACCCAACACCGAACCCTGAGGAGCACCATGTTCGATGATATCAACATTGGAATGTATGTCATTAACAATTACTTGTTGTTTCCTGTTGGAGAGATAAGAGTTTATAAGTTGTAGTGAATTATTGTGAAACCCATAGTAATGCAGCTTTTCTATGAGTATTTCAACAGATATACAGTCAAAGGCTTTAGTTAAATCACAGCATAGAGCTCCAACAAATTCGCCTTTATTATAACTAGCTGATATTATTTCAGTTAGTTTATTTATAGCCATTGTATTCGAGTGGTTCGTACGAAAACCAAACTGTGCTTTATTAAATAAGTTATTAATATCGAAGTATCCTTCTAGCAGCCCCTGTGCAATGTTTTGAACTTCGTTCAATTGTGCAGAATGGCGGCTGTCATGCTTTTGTGCACGAATAATATCTTTTCCCTCTAAATTGGGACAAAAATTAAGTATTAACACCCGACATGTGATCGGGCTTATTTTTTTCTCTCCCGAACATATTCCTCACTGTGATCATATTGTAATATGTTGCAACCCCTTAAAATTTAAGGTTATGTTGGTTACTAAAAAGTAGTAGTATTTGCACCTACTCGAGAAACCTACCAGAAGTTAGTTCTGGTGACATCTGGAATTATCTAGAGAATGGTGGCGTCATCACAGAAAAATCGAGATCTGTCATTTTTAGGTATAAAAGACCGACCGCATTCTCAGCGGGTAGTTCAGAAGTTCAGAAAGTATAGAAAGTGAGGTTAAGAGTTCAAAGAGAAACAAAGTGATAAACATTGTGATTTTTAGTCAGTAAAGTGTATTTAAATTAACAATAGTATTGTGAAGTATCCAGTAAATATTTAATAAAGTGTGTTAGTGGACATCTCTTGTTATAATTTTTGGAACCCACGGATTTTGCGAGGGTGGTTTCCTAAGGGTGGAAACACGTCACAAATTGGTGTCAGAAGCGGAATTTTATGACAAGAGGAGCTCTGAAGTTGTGCTGGAGTGTTCGAGTTAGCACAGAGGACTCATTTACTGGACATTGTTCGAGGGTTATTTTCGAACAGGAAAATAGTGTTAAGTGCATTTTTGAGACATTGTAGAACATTTTATGAGGACATTAGTGTGATAATTAAATCCTTTGAACTGAGAAGTGATAGAGACACTGAAAAAGACTCATTTAGTGCGTGAAAATTTCTAGAACTTTTCTATTTGGACATTAGTGGAGATTATTAAATTCTCTGAACTGGATAGTGACAAAAGACTCTGGATAAGACTTTTTCGTGCTATTTCGAGATTTGTCTAGGAAGTTCCATTACCGATATTGACGTGACAGTTAAATTTATTTTATTTTAATTTCATCGTATGCCCGTAACAACAAGAAGTATGGCATCCGATAAACAAATACAGGACTTATTCGAACAATTCCAAAAAATGATGGCACAGCAGCGCCAGGAGGAGGAAAAACGGCGTCAAGAAGAAAAAGTCGAACAAGAAAAGCGACATCAGGAAAAAAAAGAAGAACAAGTAAAACTACGTCAAGAAGAAAGGAACGAATTAAAGAAAATGATGGAAGATCAGGAAATAAGACGTCAGAAAGAAAAAGAGGATGAAGAAACAAGACGTCAGAAAGAAAAAGAGGATGAAGAAACAAGACGCCAAGAAGAAAAAGCCGAATTGAGAGAAATTATGGAAGACCTGAAGATACGACAGCAAGAGGAGAAAGAAGAACAAGAAAAACGCCAGGAAGAATTAAGGAAAATTCTGAATGAACAAATGAAAATACAACAGGACGCTATCATTTCCACTACTGAGGAACTAAAGAAAGAAATCAAAGATGACATGGGTAGCGTAAAGTCTGAAGTTTCTGAAGTCAAGACGGAAGTCAGTCATGTAAAAGAGGAAGTGAGTGACATCAGAGGAAAAATGAGCGAGTTCCAAGGAGAAATAGACCGGCTTAAACGACAATTAAGAGAGAAAGGAGGCCAGCTAGTAACATCATCGGGTCCTCGATTAAAACCTCCCTCCTTTGACGGCCAAAGCTCATGGACGACGTACAAGAGACAATTCGAGGCAGCAGCATCGGCGAATAACTGGGATAACGAGGAAAAGGCTATGGCATTAGTTCTGGCGTTAAGGGGCCAGGCCTCAGAATTACTTCAGACTATCCCAGTGGAGAAACAAAGGGACTTCAAAGTCTTGGAAGCTGCATTGGACTTGAGGTATGGCGATCAACACCTTGCCCAATTATACCAGGCTCAGCTGAAATCCCGGATGCAAAAAGCTGGGGAAAGTTTACAAGAATTTGAAGCTGCGATAGAGAGACTGGCGCACCTGGCGTATCCAAGTGCACCTAAAGAATTCCAGGAACAATTAGCCGTGGGGGCCTTTTTAGATGGTATAAGGGACGAAGAGGTCAGGCGAGTTTTGAGGCTGACAAGACACCAAAGTAGTAGCAAAGCTTTGGTGCGTGCACTTGAAGTAGAAGCCGCCTACAGAGATACTCCAAGGTCGAGAGTGCGAGCTGTGACTCTCGAAGAATCGCAACCAGAAATGAACCAGAACCCTATGTTGACGGAGATGCAGAAAATGTTTACCAAATTATTGAACAAAGTGGATGATCTTAGGGAGCAGAGAAAACAACAAAATAAAGGAAAGCCGAGTGGAGGTATTAAATGTTACAACTGCGGCAAGGTAGGACACATGAAGCGAGACTGTCGACAGCAGAATTCGGAGAGTCGAGTAAATGCTGTGAATCTTGAAGAGAAGCAGGAAAACAGTACCAAGGGGGTTGTTCTGGCTAGGGAATGCAGTGACCCCAGAGAAATAAAGATTTCCCAGCTTCGAAGAATCGCAAGCAGTCTGTTGTTGCATGGATATGTGAACGGAAGAAAATGTTTGTTTACCATCGACACAGGTACTACGTCATCAATAGTACGGCCAGGATTTATATCGGGCATAAAGATTACCAAGAGGCAAAATGAAGAAGTGATCGTCCGGACAGCTACGGGGGACAGGGCTACGGTTCATGGAGAAGTAGACCTGGGTTTGCAGATTGGGCATTTCAGGTTCGACCACAGGGTCATCGTGGCTGACATTACGGATGACTTCATTTTGGGACTGGACATTAAGGAACAGTATAGATTTATTGTTGACGTAGGGAAGCGAATGTTAAGGATTGGGAACGAACAATTTATTCTGTCAAAAGTGAACGACCAATGCGAGAAAACCAGGCTGTTGACAACGCAGGCAGTCAAAACTCCTGCATTATCCAGAAAACCAGACAAGGAAGATTGCAAGCGCTACCCTCAGGTGAGAAAATTGCCGAACATGGTTAAAGTCAACACTGTCAAGGTCGATCTTCCAGACAGTTGGTCAAAGAAAACTCTGAGGCAAGAGCAATTGCGTGATGTAGAAATCGGACCCATGTTGCGAGCAAAAGAAGAAGGAACGCGTCCAGCATGGAAGGATGTTTCCGACACAGAAGTGGGGCTGAAGGCTTTATGGTCACAATGGGATTCACTTACAGTCGTAGACGGGCTTTTAAGGAGAGCATGGGAAAGCCCAGATGGGAAGCAGGTTGCCATGCGTCTAGTGATTCCCAGGTGTCGTGTACCAGAAGTACTCCAGAAAGCGCACAATAAAACGTCCAGCAGACACTTCGGCATAAACAAGACATTGAGTAGAGCACGGGAACAATTCTATTGGGTTAATAGTCGCCAGGATGTGGAGGCCTGGTGTCGCAAGTGTAAGAATTGTGCTGCCCGTGGGGAACCATTTTCCATGAGCAACTACAGAAATGGAAGTCGAGAACAGCCAAAGAATGATCGAGAGCAGATGAACAGAACTAGTAACCGCTTGAAGGCTCGTTATGATCAGAATGCCAGTACAGGGGGATTCAAGGTGGGGGATCTGGTTTGGCTGTACAACCTACAGCGGAAGGAATGGAGATCCCCGAAATTTCAACCTCCTTGGGATGGACCGTATACTGTTATTACCCGAATTAATGATGTCGTCTATCGTATTCAACGAAACAAAAAGTCCAAGATGAAGATCGTACACTTGGATAGACTGGCGAAGTATGTGAAAGAGGCTGAATTGCCTGACCGGGATGTTCAGGCTTAAGGAGGGGGCAGTGTTAAAATTTAAGGTTATGTTGGTTACTAAAAAGTAGTAGTATTTGCACCTACTCGAGAAACCTACCAGAAGTTAGTTCTGGTGACATCTGGAATTATCTAGAGAATGGTGGCGTCATCACAGAAAAATCGAGATCTGTCATTTTTAGGTATAAAAGACCGACCGCATTCTCAGCGGGTAGTTCAGAAGTTCAGAAAGTATAGAAAGTGAGGTTAAGAGTTCAAAGAGAAACAAAGTGATAAACATTGTGATTTTTAGTCAGTAAAGTGTATTTAAATTAACAATAGTATTGTGAAGTATCCAGTAAATATTTAATAAAGTGTGTTAGTGGACATCTCTTGTTATAATTTTTGGAACCCACGGATTTTGCGAGGGTGGAAACACGTCACAATATGGAGGTGATTTCTGATGGTAATCACCAGAACATCCTGTTATCCTTCCATTTGGCCACATATACTTGCTTCTTGCGCACCCAAAAATGTTACCACGCTTTCATTTTTTCTGAACTAGGGGCTTCGGATTATCTCATCGGTTAGATGTGAGGGTACCATTTGTATGTGTTTTGTGTTTTAATAGTTTTTCAGATAATGAAACACTATTGTAGTAATTGTGCATAAACAAATCATGCTCTCTCATTAAATAAGGTTTCATTAGCCGGAGTACTAAGTTTTCAGTTTTGATATTATTGCCATTATTTTCGGTGGATCCACTGTACATTTCTACATTCAATACGTAAATGTGGTTAACTCAAAAAACTTTATTCCGCAGCAGTTTTTCTTGTTCTTGATGTTCTAAATACAAGGCTGCCTTGAAAATGTAAAATTGATTCGTCGAGAGTCTTCAGTAGATCCATAAGCTTTTTGATACTGGCATATAAGCATATCTAAAATCTTTTAGGTTAACACAAACAGTGTTTCAAAATACAAATATAAGCGCTTTTATTCAGATCAGAATACGGATGATTTTCTGTATACGTAGCTTAAGAGAGGAGAATTGGTCAAATATATATATATTGTCATGTAATAAATTTCTATTAAATTATTTTCTAAAAATTTGTAATTATTAATTTCTCAAGATCAAAAGTGGATAATATTGAAACACATTTGCATTTAAATATATATAAAATCTTTATTGAAATAAAATTATATTTCAAAATTGTATACTAAAATTCCTATCTAGCTAACTTGTACACTAATTTGAAATTTTTTATTTTATTTTTATTTATTTATTTATTACTGCAACAAAATTAATAAAACAAAGTGTTTTAATCTAGTTTAGAATGAAAAAAAATGACACCTGAGGAGACCTCGTATTGTGTCGAGCAGTATATACATTATCTTAATTCTATATCTATGTTGCATCATTAATATAACAATACTAACAAAAAGAATGGCTGTAGTAAGTTTGTCATGATTATCTCATTTGTAATATACTAAGAAACTATACCTAATACCTATGTAATTTCTGATATAATAAATCTATGGTTATAAAAATGCGAGTGAACATGTTGAGAAAAACAATTTGATTTATATATCGAGGTGAAAATCATGAAGATACCATATTTAAGAAAAAAAAAAGAAATGTGTCGGAGGGCGGTAAAATAATATGATACATTATTAATACGGTATATTGTTACCTGTACAAATATGAATTTCTAAACTATAGTAAGAGAATGATATGTGGTGCTTTTGTGTCAGGTCACGCTAAAATGGGAAGAAGTGTAGTGTAGTTGTCGATCAGATATTTTTTTGTTTCTAGTCTGAATCGCTTTTTCCTCATTGTTTTTATGTGTGGGGGAAGTTCATTAAATAACTTGATTCCGTTGTATTTAATGCATTTTTGAGACACATTTTTGCTATAAAATGGTACCTTATACGCGTTGGTTGTTCTAGCCCTCGTTTCATATTTATGTTCAACGATGGAACCAATGGTCTCTTTTTTGCTGTATGCATAGGCTACAGCCGCATGCATGTATAAACCCATCACATCGAGTAACTGGTTCTCAGTAAAAATGTTTCTGCAGCTTTCTCTGCTTTTTTTGTTAAAGATTATTTTCAAGATATAGTTCTGTGTTATCTGTAGCGGTCGTAAAGTTACTTTATAAGCGGAACCCCATACTGTGATACCATATCTAATAATAGATTCAACTAAGCTATTGTACGTAATTAGGAGAGTTTTATTGTTCAGTATACCTTTTAGTCTATAAAATTTATAGATCAGTTTTCGTATTCTTCCATTTAAGTATTCGATATGATTTCCCCATTTCAAGTGCGGGTCTAGTACCAGTCCTAAATATTTTATGGTAGCGGCATTATGTACACAACTGTTAACCGATTCGTTTATGAGTATAGGCTCTAGCCCATTGGGCATTCCAAATTTTGTTGGGGAAAAGGCCATAAACTTAGTTTTTGTAATATTTAGTTTTAGGAGATTGTTATCTAGCCAAGTTTTTACTTTGCTAATTGCAGCGGTAGCTTTTTGCTTTGTGGATTCCCAGGTCTCCTCCGCACAAATTAGTACCGTATCATCTGCATATGAAATAATATTGCATCCGTAGTTTTTCTGTAAGAGTTCATTTATGTATATAAGGAATAAGCTGGGACCTAAGATAGTTCCTTGAGGAACCCCAGTTTTTATAATTTTTGTTGCACTATAAGCGTTAGCTATTTTAACTTGCTGTGGTCTATTAGATAGATATTCTTTGAATAAGTCATGTACTTTTCCTCTGATGCCTATTTTGTACAATTTGTTAAGTAGATGAGTATGGGATACTGAATCGAAAGCCTTTTGTAAATCTAAAAATATGGCTAAAACTTTTTTGTTCGATTCGAAATTAGTTAGAATATTATCTGTTAACAATTGAAGAGGTTCCTCAGTACCAATATGCTTTTGAAAACCATATTGATTTTTTGATTTTATCTTATTTTTGTCTAGGAATGACCGAAGTCGATTATTTAGACACTTTTCAAAAATTTTTGCAATATTATTTATTAGCGATATTGGACGATAGTTTGTCATATCATTTTTATTGCCATTTTTATATATTGGTGCAACGAAGCTTTCTTTAAAACTTTTAGGAACGATAGAGTCTTTAAATATAAGATTAATGACGTAAGCAATGGGCTTACTAATGTGTTTAGATATAACTTTTAAGATCTTTGTTGTTATACCATCTTTACCTGGTGAGGCGTTGTTTTTCAAGTTGTATATTATTTCCTCTACTTCATGCTCTTGTACGTCCTCTAAAAACATTGAATTAAGGTTTTCGTTTACGGTTTCGTTGTTTGTCAGATTTTGTATTTGGCCGGGGATTTCTTTTCCAATTTTTTCACCAATTTCAATGAAAAAATTGTTAAAAGTGTTAGCTATCTCTTTTTTATCGGTAATTTCCTTATCGTTATCAATGATCTTGTCAATACTATCAGTGCATTTCATCTTATGATTTGAAACTTCGTTGATGCAGTCCCAAATTTTTTTGTAATTATTCCCAGAGGATTGTATTTTTTCTTTGTAGTAATCATTTTTCGTTGCTCTAATTAGCGTTGTTACAGTATTTCTATAATTACTATAGTATTCTTTTAGTTGTCTATTTCCCTTATCTTTCATAAGTTTTCGCTTAAGTTTATCACGTTTTAAGATGGAATTTAATATCCCTTGAGTCATCCATGGTTTCAGCTTATTGTTTCTATTTGTTATTTTAACTACTATTGTTGCTTCATGTATTTTTAAATTTAAGTTGTTATAGAAGATATTGGTTGCATTGTTGACATTACTCTCTCTGTACAATTCATTCCAATTTATTTTCTCTACTCCTTTCAACAGTTTTTTTTCGTCCAATTTTTTAATTTCTTTTATCTTAATTGGTTTTAATTTTTCATTATTTTCAAGTTCCAAATTAAAAATGATTGGGTAGTGGTCAGTTATATTGTTACGCAGTACCGCTGGTAAACAATTTATTTGTGTTCTAGTATTTATTTTAGTAAAAATGTGGTCTATTATCGAGGCACTGATATCGTTTTCCCTAGTTGGCACATTAATTTGTGAGCAAAAACCGTTCTGTTCCAACATATTTGCATATCTTAGAGCGGAAAGGTCTGTTAAATCCTTAATATTAATATTTATGTCGCCAACCAGGATTATAATATCATTATCATTCACGGATTTTATATAATCCTCAATGTCCTCAATAAAAATGTTTATATTTGTCGGAGGAGGTCTATAGATGCCTGTAACTATGGTATTTATTTTATTATAAGTAAATTTGCATTCTAGCATTGTTACCTCGCTAAGCTTTACTACCCTTACATCTGCACACAGGTCATTTCTTATAAAAATAAAGACTCCGTCGTTCTTATTATAGTTTGCTTCGTTATAATAGGATTTATATCCTTCTATAAAGAAGTCATTTACATCCGATATAGACCAAGTTTCCGATAAAACAATTACCCCTACACTTCCGTCGCCATTATTTATTTCAGCTATACTAGCACAAAGTTCATCAAAATTTGCCTTAATACTTCTTATGTTATAATGTACTATTGAAAGATTGTTCGTTCGTCAAAATCATTGCATTCTTTAGTTTCAATATTGTTGTAATTTCCCAATATATTCATCGCTATTTCTATACCCGCCATATCTTTATATTTTAGTTTATCTTATCTATATAACTTATACTACCTACGCTATTAATTTATTCCTATGCCTATACAGTATTTCTATAATCTAAGATTGCACAATGAGCTTTAATTACCTACATTGCTGTCGCTCTGCTGGGGTTGTAATTGGTCCAGTTCTTCTTTATTTTTTATTAATATCCTCTTGTGGTCAATTCTCGCTCGGATTTCCCCTCCAAGTATCCACACATTCTCTTTGCCAAGCTTTTGTTTGGCTTGTAAGAAAAGTGCATATTTTCCATGTGTGACGTCCTCTGTTATGGAGATACCAGTTCCTTTTAGTTTTCCACGATTTCGCACCACTGTTCTTTTAATGCCTTCCCTTGTAAAGCTCACTAAGATAGATCTTTTTTCATTCCTTATTGTCCCTGTTCTGAAGCAGGTTTCCATCTCTTCTCTCCTAATATCCAGTTTCATTTTACCTTTCATGACTTCTAGGACTTTTTCACATACTTTTTCATCTTTGGATTCGGTTACTCCATGTATTCTTATCGTCTTCCTCTTCCGGTGCTGTTCCAACTTTTCCAGTTTGTCTTCTATTACTTTATTTTCTTTTTTGAGGTTTTGTACTTCCATAGTTAACTCTTTTACTTGGCTTTGCATTTCCTTATTATTAAACTTTTGTCAAATTTGACTTTAGAATAATTGACAATTGAAAATTTTAACTAATAAGTAAGGAATACTTTACTAAATGATTAATTTCTTTCCAGTTTATTATCTGTTTTGCACTTTTAGTTTAAGTCCTGATTCTTCTTATCTTGTTTATTCTTTAATCTGGTTTTACTTCATATTCTTTTCAATCGATACTTGTTTCTTCCTTTCATATTTCAACTATTTTATATGTTGTAATACTCTTCTCTATTTTACAGCTGTTATTATATTATTGTTCATTTATTATTTGTTTATATATATTGAAATAAATTTTCTTTTTCTTCTCTATTTAACAATTCTTTAGTTGTTCGTTTTATTAGTAATACTTCTGCTTTTTCTCTTCTATTTTATATATATCAAATTGATTGTTTTATTCTACAATATTTCTCCCTCTGCTCCTCTAATTATATAACTGTATACTTATTTGGTTTATTTAATTTCTTCTTTCAGCAAATCTTCTTTAATTTCTACTTTTATATTAAAACTCGTTCAAATTCTATTATTTCTATATCTCTCAATATTTATTATATATTACTTTTCTTTCAAGAGTTTTCTCTTTTAATTTTCTGTCATCATTTTTCATATATTTTTCTTATCGATTCTTCAATTTTTTTTGTTTCAACCTCTTTTCTTTTTCCACCGCCTTCTAACACTTTTTTTTAAATTAGTTTCACTTTTAAAAATGTTCACACTTAGTTAACTTTCTATATAACTACTATAACCTACTACATAGACAAACATAACATATTTTGCTAACTTTGAAATTTAATTAATAATTTCTAAATCTCATTCAGTTTTAATATTTATTGATAGTTAAATATTCAAATAACTTTTATATCTTTATTATATTAATAATTTTCCAATTATAACTTTATAACTAGATAATATACAATCAACATGCATACATAAATAGTTCGTTAGTAAAATCTTAGATCTTAATAACTCACAATATATTACACAACAATATATAGTGTTGATCCCTCAAATGTAAATATGCAATGGAAAAGTTTTATTAATACTTTTAGAAACATTTTTAACATGTTCGCTGCCACAATGATCCCATGGGGCCAACACTAATACTACTTCAACAGGCCACGTTGGTCAGTTAGGACCAACAAATATATTGCCTTAGCAGGCCATGTTGGTCACATGGGACCAACATATTCTCTGATACTTACCAGGCCGTTGGTGCATATTTAGCTATGTGCAACTGTAGAAATGGACCAACATAGTCTAGAAGCTATATGCCGTACATATAATTTCTTAGATTTTTTCAAAATAAGAAATGTGGTCCCTACTGGAACATGATTGGTATATAATAGAAGGTTTGTGATTTCAGAATAACATTTATTTACCAAATAAACATCTTTTGTCACATATAATAATAAACATTCATAGATATACAGTAATAAAAATGGAATTGTAAGTAGTGGATAAACATCATATTTAATTTTTATGCAGTTCATTAAAACAAGGTATGCATAAAAATGGCTCGTTCGCACAACTTTTACAAAAGGCATCTACCTTTTTTAGTTTTATTCATTGTTGACGCCCATGCTGTTCAGTGTTCTTATAACAGTTCTTACACATCTTTCTCCATTGATGTTTACTTCCATCTATCTTCACTTCAATAACATGATGAATAATCGGTATGGATATTTGTCTTTGTGCAGTGACATCTTCATTGTGTCACTAAATGCTTCACTATCTGTTTGCCTCTGTCATGTCATTTCCATGTTTAGTGGAGAGGATGTAAATATTTCTTTTGTCTTTCTAGTTAGTGATGGTTATTCCATTCTCGTTTTCCATGGAAACAATTTCTCCTTCTTTTAACTTTGCATTTGCTACTTAGTAGATGAGCTATAGACATTCTGGAACACAAGTGAGGTTAGAATTTTGGTATGGTGTGTGGGGCTCCGGCAGATGGGGGGCCTGGGGGCAGTCGGGGGCCTAGACGTTCGCAGATGGCGCTAGGAGTGAGGTTAGAATCGTCGTATGGGGACTGCGGTCGCAGACCGGGGCCCTAAAAGTGAGGTTACGTCGAGCTATGACGTCACACACATTTCAACTTTTCAAAAAATGTCGTCTGCAGGTGGGGGAGTCAGGTTGGCCGAGCGGTCTAAGGCACCACACTCAAGATGTGGTTTCCGTGGGTTCGAATCCCACACCTGACATATTTTTATTAGGAAAAAAAAAATGTTTTTGTTGAAACCAGGGATTGAACCTGGGCCCTCTAGAACTTCAAATCAAATCAAAAACTAGTTTATTTAAAATTAAAATAATACAGCATTTGACCCTCCCCAGGTACTCGCCTCGGAGCCAGTCAGACATCCACGGCGCCAGTCGTCGTGGAAATTGAAAGACTGGACGAAGTGAGGCCAAGTAGAGCTAAGAGGAACTGAAAAATAATATATCTCCTGGTCACGGGGTGCAACATAAATATTAATTAAAGTTAAACATGCAAAAAGATAACTTAAAATAATTGAAATGAAAAGGCAAAAGGTGCGTGTATAAATAAATATCAGAGATAAATATGATGACCACACGGGAAAATTATCGGCCAAAAAACTCGCTTCAAGTAATTGCAAGAGCGAGCGGCTATGCTAGACCGCACAATTTATGATTTAAAACATTTAAAGTTTCAGAAGATTTCGATATTTACAAAAAATATAATTAGGAAGGGAAAAATTTAGGAAACGAAAAAGGCAACAAACAGAAACGAAGAAGGTAAAAAGAGTTATATATCTATCGGAAGTTGTGTGTGATAGATTTTATAGTATAGAGAAAAGGGGATATGGCTAAATAGGTTGCCGAAAGACGGGCAACGCCTGATATGGTAATTTGTGTTTTATGCGAAAAGGTGCATTATGCCCTCTAATTTGAGTAATGTTGTTTGTAAGCGGACTATCACCAAGTTTAAATTGGTAGAATTTTTGTGATGTAACTTTGATGTAGTCAGCCAGTGGCATTATGTCGTGACAACGTGCATAAAGGTCTCTTAAGGAGGTATATCGTGAGGAATTTGAGATGAGGCGCATAAATTTATGTTCCAGGACTGTTAGTTGCTTTGTCGTGACCGACGTGCTGCACCACACCGGTGCCGCGTATGTAAGGGCCGGCCTCACAATAACAGTATAAATTAATTTTTTGTTATGTCTGCTATTCCTTGCCAAGAGCGGGTACAGACTCCTGGACATGAAATAGACGGTCCGTATATATGTCGGTTATATGTCGGTTAAACGTCAGTCGTTTGTCTAAGCGTACTCCCAAGTACTTCACGCACTCCCTTTCTGGAATTTGGTTTCCCCTTATTAAAATTGGCGTTAAGATTTTATTTTCTGTAAATCTGCGCGTGAAGACTATAGATTCCGACTTCCGCGTTGACCCGAATCTTCCACCTATCATAATACTCCGTGGCACGAGCCATATGAGCTTTGAGAAGCATGTTAGCCGCTTGTGCGTTGTGACTATGCGCGTACATGGCCTTGTCATCGGCGTACTTGGCAAGTTTAGTATTCGGGAAAGTAGGAAAGTCGGATACGTACATATTGTACAGTTTAGGGCCAAGTACCGGCCCCTGAGGAACGCCCGTACGAATATCCCTTTGTGTAGACAATTTGTTATTCACTCGCACCTGTAGCGTTCTGCCAGATAGGTAAGAATGTATAAGTTTAGTGATATGTCGCGGAAACTGATAAGTAATCATTTTAGAAAGTAGTCCTGGTATCCAGACGGTATCGAAGGCTTTTTCAATATCTAAGAGTATCATAGTCGTACTCTTACCGAGGTTGTATTGTACCTTCACGTCATTTGCGATTCTGACAACTTGTTGCACTGTGCTCCTTCCCCTCCTGAAGCCGAACTGATGCTCATCGTCAATGTGAAGTCCATTCTGAGCAGTGGTTAATCTGTCCAGAATGACCTTCCCCACTAACTTGGAAATCGCCGACAATGTAACGAGATTGGTCGATAACTGCCTGCGATTTTTGCGTTCTTGTCCGGTTTGAGGATGGGAACAACCACAGCATGCTTCCATTGGCTAGGCCAGTGCTGTAGCCGCAGAATAGCATTAATGATGTACATGAGCTGCACAATACCTTTCCTTGGCAGATATTTGAGTAGCTTATATTCGATACCATCGTTCCCCGGCGCTTTGTTATTGGGTAAGGTCTTTATTAGCTTCGCCAGTTCTGAGGATTTGACCATGACTTAAAAATTCTTGTCTAGTTAATTGGATGTCATGGCCAATAACATTGTTAACGTCATTTTCGATGCGGTCATGATCCAAATTATTTGGTACGTTTACGTTATGAATTTGTTCGAAGTTGTCAGCTAGTTCGTTTGCTTTTTGCAGGTCCGTCACAGCCGTTTGTCCGTTCTGTTTCGTCAGCGCAGACATGGCTACCCGTGTAGTTTTTAACGCCCTAGTTAGCTTCCACAGCGAGTTGTCTTGAGAATTTAATGCTTCTAGTTTCTCGCCCCATTTCCTGTTTCTTCAGGTGGTTATGGCGGCTCGAACCCGCCGTTGCAATCTGGTCATCTCAACCTTAGCGTCGACATCACGATTTCGCTGCCAACGCCGTCGTAATCTGTTCTTTTCCCTAATGTCTCGTTTGACCGCTTTGTCAAGTCGGTCTTTGTAGGGATCTATTGTTATAGTTGTTGCGACACCCAGTTTGACATCCTGCAGTACCCTTGTGAATTCCTCGACTGCACCCTCCAGGTCGGCGGCTGTGTCAATCGTGTTAGTGAGTGTTAAATGTGTATTGATGTGAGCCCTATAGATACGCCAGTCAGCGTCTCTATAAGAGGAAATTTTTCGTGTAACATCTTCCCTTGACATATTTTTTAATTCAATCTAAATTGGATTGTGGTCAGACGTGAGCTCCTCTAACACAACAGGTAGCGTAGAGTTGGTCATGCCCTTATTGACCACTATGTCAATGGTTGATGGAGTACCACCATTATCTGGAAAGTGAGTCGGATTATCTGGATACTGCAGAACAACATTATGATTATTGATATATTGGAACAGGGTGCAGCCATTGGCATTGTTACGATGGCAGTTCCATGCATTATGTCTAGCGTTAAGGTCACCTATCACCAGACAACGTGGGCTAGCGTTTATCAAATTTTCAAGACAACCCGCTGTGAAGCCGTTCACAGGACTATTGTACACGGCAACGATACTTACGCCACCTTCCAGCGTTACACACACGTTCTCTATGGACGTATTCCGCAGAGTACGTTGCGTGTGCGCAATATTAGATTTTATAAGAACGGCCACGCCCCCGCCTCTGTTTGGTGCTGCCCTATCTCGTCTGATTGTAATATACCCTCGAACGCTTAGCTTGTCATGTTGGGTCAATTTGGTTTCGTTTAGGAGCATAATGTCGATTTTATGCCTCGTAAGATAATTAATGAGAAACGGAATTTTGTTACCAATACCGTTGGCGTTCCACGAAGAAAGTTTGAATTTAGACGGCATCGTTATCAATATTTATCATGAAGTTATAGAAAACCTGAAACTTTTCGCTCTCGCTATTACATACCTCAAGTTGATCGGCCAGCAAACTCACCCGCCTAGTCATCAAATCTATGTCCACTAGAGCTTCAACTCTCTTCATTTGGTTTTGGAGCTTGTTCATGGCTGACGGTCCTCCTGCAGGGTTCAACGGTGTGGACTTTAACATTGGAACTGAATACTGGGGCTGTACTCTCCTCTGTGGCAACGGCGGAAAATTGGCAAGACCTTGAGTCTTATGGTTCTGCTGCTGCTGGTAATTTTCCTTTCTTTCTTCCCAAACAGTTCTCTTAGGGGCAGAGGCCGCAATATATTTCACCTCTGATGCTGGAGGCACTCTCACATTTCTCTAACTGCCAGATCTTGTCTTGGTAGATCTTGCAGGATACACTATTAGCTGTGTGCGCCTCTCCACGGATCACGCATTTGGCAGGGTCTTCCCGATTTTTAGTGCACTGGTTTGTTAGATATGACTGAGCGCACTTTAAACATCTCGGAGAGGCGCGGCAGTTAGAGATGGCGTGCCCCCACATCTGACACCTATGGCACTGGATAATCTTGTTATTATTATGTCTCTCCCATCTGATAACAGTGTGATCCAAATATCTAACATGTTGCTCCAAGTGTTTGAGAGTCATGTTGTTTTCAGTTACCACCATGAATGTTTGGAATTTTGTACCTTTCATCAGCTACACGTTTCTTATAGGAATTTCATACTCTATTGTTAATTCTTCTTTTATTTGTTCTATATCAACTTCATGGAATAAGCCCCTTAGAACAAAAGCGTGGGTTTTGTCTTCCTTTGGCGTGTACTTGTGATATTCAATTTTATCTGTTTCAAAATTTTTGTTGACTATCACCCAATCTTCATTTGTAGAAACCTGCAAGATTGTTGTATTAAGTGAATGTTTCCAATAAAACTTTTCTCTTAGTCTAAGGGTGAGGAAATTATTTAAGGATTTATGATCCTTAAATAGCCCATAGATCACTATGGGCGGAGGTCTTTTAGGTTTTTCTTGCTTTTTTTGTGTTTGGTTCTCGATTTAATCTGTTTCTTGCGTTGGTTTCACGTGCACTATAATTTTTCCTGCCCTCTCAAATTTGTTGCTGGTTTGTGTAGGCAATGTTGGCGTTTCCTTTATTAACTTCTTTGCCATTGGATGGGTGAAACTACTATCACATTCATCAGTTATTCTCCTCTTTTTTATTACTAATTCAAACGCTTTCGCCATCTCATCTTCACTCTTTTCGTCTTCTACCATTCTTTCAATAGTACTTACTTTGCTTATTTGACTAGTTTCCGTATCTGTTACACTTGTTGACTCGTTTTTCCTTTTGATTTGTTTCAGTTCAGTTCTTCTTTCTCCGTTTGGTTGCATAGCATTTTCCAATCCACATCACCCATAACGTCCTGAAAACGTATTCTTAACTTGTATTGAATTGTATCATTCGGTATTGACACCATAAAAGTAGGAGTTTGTAAATTATTGGGAGACATCCGCAACCATCTTGACGGCCAACTGTCATTTTTCAGACCATTATTATCAAAACAGACAGATACTTCTTTATAATTAGAAGGTTGATGTATATACAGAACAATTTGTAGTATCGTGTGTAAAATTATGAAATGTGAACTTAACAGCACCATTGTTTTCAGTTAACTAACATTTCTGTTTTTAGTAAATTCATATATAAATGGGATCTTCTATCTGGAAAAATCACTATCAATACATTTACAAATTGGAGCTTCTGTAAGATGTAGAAAGCATTTTCCATCATCATCGAGTCGCCAAGCACAACAATCGGAATCATATTCTGCATACTATTCTGATTTCGCTTTGTCGTCGAGTTCGTGGTAATCACAATCACAAATTTCATCATGACATCCTATAATTCTGATGAAAGAATAGTTTTAATCTTTTATATTAAACTTTTCATTAACAAATTCAGATTTATAACTCTCTATCGTCTCTTCGTGTATAAGTACTTTATTTTCATCGTAAAATTGTACTTTTATCCAATTATAATAACCCATTTTATGTCTGTGTAACTGTGCAACTAAGCCAAATCCTATCCTCACCATGCATATAAATATATATATATATATATATATATATATATATATATATATATATATATATATATATATATATATATATATATATATATATATATGTATATATGTATATATATATATATATATATATATATATATATATATATATATATATATATATATATATATTTATATAAGGTATTAGTTGGCATTCCACAATGTAAAATTTTAGGTTCAGATGGCATCCACGAATCAGATGGCATCCGGTATTCGGATGCCATCTGACCTGCCAGAGATATTAACGCAGGGGCATCGTAGATGTCGTATTATGCCATTAAAACTTATTTTAAGTTGGAGGTCAAGTGACCCATTTTAACACCCTAGTGAATATTTGAGTTCAGCGGTTTGTTACTAGCTGCCGTGCCTGTCGCTCGAAAAATATTCATTTTGAATACTTGCTGACCACAGAAGCGGTTTAGATGGCATCTAGTCAGCTGGCAACACCGTGGAAGTAGGTTATTATATACCACATGTTGATCCAGATGTTTTAGTTTGCTCGAATATATTACTACTAGGAAAAGTAAACTTAGTGGAGACAATTCGTGTGACTGTTAAAATGAGGACGGAATTTGTACCTACCTCTTGATTGTAAACAACTTTTGTTAAGGATGGTTCAGCAAGGCTATAAGTAAAATAGTGTTCTGTAGTTTAATTAAACTACAGAAGTAAGAGAAAAGTTATTAGCAAAAATATTTTAGATACGTGATAAACTACAAAATTATGTTAATGTAAAAGAATCTTATTTAGTCTAATTCACAAGTTCAAACACGTGTTAATTCTTGATAAAGCTTGTAAAAATATAAGTGAGGGCTCATTGGATTCGGAATGACGTCTAGAAAAATGTGCAAAAGTTATAAACAAATTAAGATTGAAAAAAATGACGAGTTTCGTTTTTTGCAAATAACTCGAAAACTATTAATAATTGAGAAATTAAAAAAAAGAGGTTCTTAAAGAGGAAGAAATTTCCAATAAAAAAGTCTGGACTTCTGGAACTCTATCTCTACTATTAATAACTTTAATTTAATGTTGAAAATGGGGCGTCGCACGGCGAACGCTAAACAGTTACGATACTCTGAAACCGATCGTAAGAAGCAAAACAATTTTTTTATATTGTCAAGTATTAATATAATTTTTTTTTAAATTGCGTTATTATTTAGACACTTAAAGGAACAATTGGAAAAAATTTTTTTACCGATTTTTCATAAAATGAGCTCGTTGTTAATTAACAATTTTTTTTTTTTTGAGTTTACGTTTATGTTTCAAGTCGGAAAATTGTTAAACAAAAGCCACTAAAATTATTTCGCTTCGTGAGGACCTTATGTCAACTATATTTTATGAGATTATGACATTGCGATGTTTTTAATTGTTACAGTCTATTAGTTATTAATTATTTAAGCTAACAAGAAACTAAGAAATTAAATAGAGGTTGAAAATTTTTTTTTATTAATTTTAAAATTATTATTATTACTGTTTTTATATTCAAAAATACTATAAAATTATATAAACTTTAAATTTTTAGTGGTATTTGTTTAAACAAATTTTATAAAGAAATAGATAAATTAAGTATTTTTGAAAAAAAAATTTTTTCTTAAAACATTTTTTTAATTATTTTTTCCCGTTTTTCTTCATTTGAACAAATTATTAAGAAAAAAAATATTCTTAAAATTTTTTATTTGCAATTCTCTACAAGGTGGAATTTTTGTTATTAATTAATTTGTTTATTTAATAAACAATTTCTAATTAACAATCGCCGAATGTGTTTATATTTTTTTAGATAGAAAAAAATAACCAGAACAACCGTATACATAAATATGTCAAAAAACATTTTTAATATTTAAAATTTAAAATTCTATAAGAAATATTAACATTTTTTTATGTGTTTATGTATACTGTTGTTTTTTTTTATTTTTTTTTCTATCTAAAAAAATATAAACACATTCGGAGGTTGTTAATAACAAATTATTTATTAAATAAACAAATAAATTAACAACAACAAAAAATCCACCTTGTAGAGAATTGCAAATAATAGGTTTTAAGACTAAAATTTTTACTTAATAACTTGTTTAAATAATGAAGAAAGGAAAAAAATGATTATAAACAATTAAAAAATATTTTTAAGAAAAAAATTTTTTTTTAATTCATAATATTTTATAACAAATAAAATGGCAAAAAATGTTTTTCAAAAATAAGTAATTTATCTATTTGTTTATAAAATTTGTTTAAACAAATAACACTAAAAATTTAAAGTTTATGTAATCTTATGTTATTTTTGAATATAAAACCAGTAATAATAATTAAAATTAATAAAAAAATGTCAACCTTTTTTTTTAAATTTTTTAGTTTTTGTTATCTTAAATAATTAATAACTAATAGACTATAACAATTAAAAATATCGCAATGTCATAATCTCGTACAGTATAGTTGATATAAGGTCTAAAGGAAACGTAATAATTTTAGTGGCTTTTGCTTAACAATTACCCTTGAAATATAAACGTAAGCTGTAAAAAAATTGTTAATTAACAATAGGCTCATTTTATGAAAAATCTGGATTTTTTTTTCTTTAAATGTCTGAATAATACCATAGTTTTTTAAAATTTTTAAATTAATATTTAATACATAAAAAAATATTTTTACTTATTACGGCCGGTTTCGTAACGGCTTAGCGTTTGCCGCACGAAGCCTTATTTTCAACATTAAATTAAAATTATTAATAATAGAGATAGAATACCGAGAGTTCTGACTTTTCTATTGGAAATTTCTTCCTCTTCAAGAATCTTTTTTTTAAATTTCTTAAATATTAATGGTTTTCGAGTTATTTTCAAAAAACGAAGCTCGTTATTTCTTCAATCTTAATTTGTTTATAACTTTTGCAATTGTTTATATGCGGGTTTGAAAGTTTTGCACATTTTTCTAGACGTCATTCCGAATCCAATGTGCCCTCACTCACATTTTTACAAGCTTTATCAAGAATTAACACGTCTTTGAACTTGTGAACTAGTGTATGTTGGAGATTATTTTAATTCGTTTTGTTTAAATTTTTGGATTTCTTATTGGATTCTATTTAAGAAAAGTATAGTAGGTGACCCAAGAACAACCTCTTGTAGAGAAATGCATGGTTGAAAGAGTTGTAGAGTTACTAAGATACCGTTAAAGATAAAGCTGTCGAATTGAAACTAACAAGATGGAAAAAATTATACGATAAAGTTTGATAGCTTAAATTATAATATATTTTTTACTTTACACTTGCCACTGTGCTTCAAAATTAATCAGTTTGGAGCATCTACACCTCGTGATTTTAAATGTAAGTTCATAGATATCTGTAAAACTATAATTCATCTAAACTAACAAAGTTTTTTCCAAAGTATATATTTATATAAATAAAATTAAAATTTAATTGCAGTTTACTTTAAGTAAACATATTGTACATATTGCACGTAAAGTATATTTTAGTTTTAATTCGAGCTAGTTTTTTCGTTGATAGTGTTTAAGTAATTCAACAATTTTTACTTCTATTTCTCTCATGATATTAATTATTATAGGTCACTCAAACAACATGTTATAATTAGAATAATAAAGTTGATATAAAAGTCATACAATTTTGTTAATATTTCCGCGCAATTTGTATAGTTTGAATGTAAATGACCGTGATTTTTGATTCGTTGTATCTAGCAATTCGTTAAAAAATGGGTTTCTGGAAATATCTTGAAAATTACGAATTATGTCAAAAACTGTTATTTGTACGACTTGAAACATAAGAAATTAACTTTACCTTAAATTTCAGATTAGTCCCGTTCAAAGATTGTTAGAGATATTATTTTTTTAAGGTTTTGTGTTTTTTCGTCCCTTTGTAAATGTCAAATTTCAACACGTATTTTTCGTGAATAACTTAAAAACCGAAGGGTCT
This sequence comes from Rutpela maculata, assembly GCA_936432065.2. NCBI lineage: Eukaryota > Metazoa > Arthropoda > Insecta > Coleoptera > Cerambycidae > Rutpela > Rutpela maculata. The sequence goes on along the minus strand of OW386292.2, from coordinate 90,866,175 downwards.
GAAATTGGTTATTACAACGTTGAAAGGTAATTCAATTTAATACATTTCGGTTCTTCTACAATAAAAATTGTTAAAAGATTACTTTTTTTATGAAAATCGAAATTGGAGTATTACTCTCAATTGAGTTGTGATAAAATAAATCATTCAAAATTTGTTGTAGCTTTTGGAATAAAACCGCTGCCTAAGGAATCAATATTTCCACATCCAGATTTCCCATCCAAGTCTCTGTAAAGGAAAACATCTTGACCATATTTGCACTCTAGTATGTGGAAATAATTGGTCACAGAATTTTAATAAAAGGGCGTTGCCGAATGCTAGCCAAACCTCCAGAACTTCCGGACGCTGCCGAATACGAAGGCAAATTCCGGGCGTTTCCGTATCCATATTAAGATAGTGCCAAATCCATATCCGGGCGCGCATGAATACCAAGGTAATTTCTGGGCGCTGCCGAATCGATATTAGGATGCCGCTGAATCCATTTTTGGGCGCTGCCGAATTCCAAAGTAACTTCCGGGCGCTGCCAAATCCAAATTAGAACGCCGCCGAATCTATATTCGAGCGCTGCATAATCCATATTCGGGAACGGCTAAACACCAAGGTGACTTCCGGACCATGTCGAATACCAAGGCAATTTTCAGGCGCTGCCGAATCCATATTCGAATCTTTCCGGGCGCCGCCGAATCCACTATTAAACAATACCTCCAGGATCCATTTTGGTTGCACGATTTGACCCAAACATACTAACTACCGTACAAAGCTTTTAAAATGAAGTTAAATAGAAGATTTTAAAAATTAAGTTTCTGGACTGTTATTAGCTTGCTTTATTGTTTTTCCCTATTTACCCTATTTAACTCACAACCCTTCACCGGAATTAGCGCAAGACATAATCTAGTACCAGATCTCGTCATGGAATATATGTGTGCCAAATTTGAAGACAGTATCTTAGACGACCGTTGCGAAGAAAACGTGCGCACAAAAAAGTTACAGACCGACACACTGACAGAATTTTTTTTCTCTTAAATTTAAAATCTCGACGTTTTATGACATTTATTATTTCAGCAAAAAACATTTTGAAATTTTTTTTAAGATTGCTATACAGGGTGCGCCACTTAAAACTCCCCAGGCTTGCAAATTTCTTATTTTTTAAACTACGACCATGTTGGGCATATCAAATTGTAGATAATTTTAAGGCATTTAAACATGTGTACAGAGTGATTTAAAAAAATTAAAATAATTGTTAAGAAAGAAAACTTAATTTCCTTGAATAATTGTTTACCTCATCCTGTACATGAACTGTGTCAATGTTTTCTTATAAAAGTTTTAATTAGCTTCAATTTATGTTATGTTTATTACGTCATATCCGAAATTCTTTTTGGTTTTAGAGTAAGAAATTAAAAACACTCCTTCCGACTCCTGATTTTTTTAAAATAAC